>JASCZI010060526.1:16044-43958 GCA_036250425.1 Stylosanthes scabra
GAGGTAAGAAAATTAGGAGAACAGGATGCCAAAACATTTGAGAATACTTGTTTTGTGCAATCTACCTTGACAAAAAATGATTCTATGGGACATCCAGGAAAAGATCTGAAAGGCCCCTTGTCAAGTTGAAGGATGTTATAGAGATAAATGCTGCATAAAAAAAAAGGTCAATCTATTTTACATCCTACTTGATGTCCTCTCTATCCTTTTGAAATTCATCATGGATAAAAAATGTTACTGATGAAGTTACCAGTTATCCATGCATGATGCTGAAAGGAAAAGACCGCTGTCATCTTGGGATAAGCTAGATATGCCATGTAATCTTCCCTGAAAAAACAATTAATATTACCGTCAAAAAACCTAATCTATCATCTTAAGCTTTCTGAAATTTATTATTAATAATATTAGGAATGAAAATTCAGCATTGTAAATTTGTAATGGCATACTAGTGACATGAAAAGAACATAGCTGACAAGTTCTACGAAAAATACATTTTCTCTCCAAAGAGTGAAGTGATTAATATTTTGAGAACATAAAACCATGTATATAGCCTCATATTACATATAAAATAACATCCTGGACCGTATAGAAACACAAAAAGACTTCTACTTTGCAGTACATTTCAAACCAACCTTTTCTGTTGACTGAGGACGAGGAGATGCCTGTGTAACGAAACTCTTCAAATTTCTGGTATCCCAAAACTTCAACACACTGAAACCAATTGCACAGTAAATTCAATTAATTCAGCCAAAAAAAAAAAAAAACAATGTTTAGTTTCATGAGTAATGATTCCAACTAACCTATCCACTGCCCCGGCGGTGGCTATGGAAACCTGGTCCTTGAGACAAAGAACAGATGTAATGCTCATGGACTTAGCCTGACAGAATAGAATCAGTTTTAGCAAGCTTAGCTTGTAGGTTAACAGATGTAATGCTCATGGACTTAGCCTGACAGAATAGAATCAGTTTCCAACTAACCTTCCCCTTTCTGACTCGTTTTGCTTGAGATGAAAGATGTGCTCCTTTGACAACAGCCGTTGAACTAGTGAAGAAACCCAAAATAATTATTAACAGTCAAAGAGGGGGAAATTACCTTTAGAGGAGTTCAGCAGAAATATAATTAAACTTACCATATGCTAACTTCTCCATGTTTACCCCTAGTTGCCGATTTGCATCTTAAGTCCCAGAGACAAAAGGATCCATCTCTTGAACCAGAGACAATAATATCTGTGAATTTGGAGATAAAAGCTAGTAAGAAACATTAACAGCTAACATATGACTTTGCAGTTGTAAACATACCAGAGTTATGGATGAAATGAATCATTACCAGCATTATTTGGATGAGAACACATAGACTTCACACTCCCTGTGTGCCCCTTCAACACTCCAATACATTTCTTTTCTTGGACATCCCATACCTTCATCTGTAAATGTGCAACATAGTAACATTGAAAACGGAATTCATTTGAAGTGTGCTACTCATAGTACACTACATCTAGTCATTAAGTTTTCTGAAAGCCTAAAAACAAAGAGTGCAAAAGATGAACAGAAATGATGCACTTAAAATGGGGAGCTCTAATGCAAACTCAAGGATAGCCAATGCCTTTGAGTGGATACCTATCTATTAGTCTGGAGAAAATCAATCACAAAACAGAGCAACACATTCTCAGAAGAAAAAAAAAATGCTTGAGTTGATTCAAATTGCACATATTGCTTTAGTCAACAGCAGTAGACTAAACTGATATCCACAACATAATAACTTACCGTTTGATCACCAGAAGCTGTGAGTATCTGTGTGTCTTCCTGAAAAGAATTGTAAAGCATAACTCTTATGAGAGACTAGTACAAAGAGAATAGAAAAAATCAAATCAAAATAAAGACAATTAATCAAATTCAAATTCAAAAACAAAATATGAATGTATGATTGCATAATTGCAGGTTACCTTAATCCAACAAATATCAAACACGGCATTGAGATGCGAAACCCACTCACATATCTTCGCTTTATCTGAGATTAAAACAGTGTAAATTTCCCACATTATGTAATATAAGAAGAACCCATCAGAAGTCGTGTAAAATTCATACAAAACAACAACAACAAAGCCTTGTCCCACTAGGTGGGGTCGGCTACATTGATGTAAAATTCATACAAGGAAGAAAAACAAAACAAACCTGCATTTTCTTCAAACGAGGACAATACGGAGAATTTTTTACGCGAATCGAACAAGGTTAGGTATCCATCCTCATCAGATAAAGCCAGAATGTGTGAAAACTTGGAAGTCTGAAATATGAAATAAAAAATTAAACAAATGAATAAAATGCGTGTAAAAACTTAGGGTTTTGCTCTGAATAAACAAGTTAGGGTTAGCAGTGTGGGTACCTTACAGAAGGAGAGGGACATGGGAATGGTGCTTTCTTCGCTGTGGTGAACACCAACAGCTCCGTGTTCCACGAATCCAGTGACGAATCCATCCATGTAAGGCCGTTTGCGAACTGAAAAAAGAAAAATCACAAAAAGGAATGAGAATCGTAAGGGAAAACAAAAAACGAAAATGGAAGATTTGAAGTGAGTGAAGATGGAAACCTCTGAAGGAATTGAGCTCCCTTGAAGCGATCTGGGTGAAGACGGAGCTGCGCTTCGTAACGTCCATTGAGATTTGGAATGGAGGATTGAAAGAAGAGTTGAAAAGAAAGAGGTAACAAAGCAGAGAAGAAGAAGAAGAAGAAAGAAAATGGGAAGAAGTAAAAGTGACGATTTTTAGCGGGACATCAATCAATGGCGGGAAAATCGAATTCTTTCTTCTCTTTTGGGTCGTGTTCTTCTTTTTTTCATTCATGCTCCTGGACGTTCTTTTTGGACATTGATGGGCCAAAGCCCAGACATTCGATATATTTAATCCAATTTTCAGGCCCAACGTTGGTGCCACGTAGACATAGACAAATAAAAGGCCTTATCCAAAGTCCCTCCAAAAAATACCTTATAAAAAATACCAAAAAAAAGTTCAAGAAAAGACCTTATCAATTTAAAATTTTTAAAAAAAGTTGTTATGTTCATTCAAAAATTAATCACTTCATAATTCATAAATATTTTTTTGGAAAAAATACTAAAATTACTCACAAAAGATTCAGACACTGACAAAACTACCAAGAAAAAAAAAAAAAAAGAATTTTCTACCCATGAAAGATGGATTTCATATAACAAAATTACCCAAACGTCATTAACGAGGTATTGATTTTGGATAGTTTTGGGTGACATTTTGAGTAGTTTTGTCAAACGATACCTATTTTTTATGGGTAAAAAACTCATTTCTTTTTTTTATGGGTAGTTTTGTCGATACTCGAATTTTTTATAGATAGTTTTAGTATTTTTTTCTATTTATTTACACACTTTCAATGTTTATTTTGTATTTTAACAAGCATTTTATATAAATAACTGATTTAGTAACTGATATTTTGTGCTTATGAATGAGTGGATTATATTTGCATTAAGAGTAAAAAATCAGTCTAATAGTTCAAGTTTTTTATGTTTAATTTTATTAAGCAACGTTATTTTGAGCACACTTATTGAGAGACTGAGCCTCCAATTTTGACAATCAGCTCTGCTTTCTTTTTTCTTAAAAATAAATAAATAAATAAGCTGGCAGTTTGCTGATATGAACCGTGACGAAGGTTACTTTATTGTTTGTGTTAGAAATTGGTTAGAAAAAAGTGCTTCAAAATCATGAACAAGAATCTGATGAGCTAACCATTCCTTGCTTATTGAATAGTTAATACACTCCGGAAAAATAAAATATGGAAGCTTTGATTATTTCAAATGAAGCAATAATTTATTCCTTTATTGTCATTTCACTCATTCTTCAAGATCACTATAGGATATATGGCTTACTATAGAGAACTCTTTTCTGATTTTTAAATATTTTTTATAAGGATAATGCTATTTGAACAAATAATTTTGGCCAATTAAATGTAATCAAGTGATTTATTTCTATACTAAATATAATATTATTTCGGTGTCAAATAGTATAAATAAGTGCATCTAAATAAAGTTCTATTTAACACCGAAATAGTCTTCTATTTAACATAGAAATAAATCACTTAGTTGGTCAAAACCACTTATTTACATAGAAAAATTTTTTTTTTTTGAAATTTATTATTCTAGGAATAGTTTTAGTTTCACTACAAATTGTTTAGCCTTATATGTTTCAATCTGGGTTTAGGGTTATGTAGTCCTATTTAAAATAAGGTTGTCAATAACTGTTTAAAATATCTACAAAATGTATCTTACTTTAAATTTCATAAAATTTAAAAACTATCTACTTTCCTCTTTTTTTACTTTTTGGATAAAACGTATTTTTTTTCTCTAAATTTTTCGGAAAATCTTGAAGATATGATTAACTTTTTAATTTGTTTCAATTGTCTCTAACCTTTAAAATATGATTTTTTATTATACTTTTAGATATATGAACATCATTCTCAGCAAGTCCAAAAAAAAAAAAAAGAACATCATTCTCAGAGATGTTGATTGACTATCAACGTATGATTCTCAGGTTATATATTGAATTATCATGAGATAAAATAAAAACCAAACATTATGAATAACTTTCAAATAAAATCTAGGTAAAATATATTTTTATAGAGAAGTCTTGGGAGGCAACGTTAGGAAATCTATAGGGAGCTAATGTCAATTTTTCTTCATTTTTTTTTCCTTTTTTATCATCAATTATTTTCCTAATTACACTCATGGGCTCCTTAACGTTGGCTCCCTAACATTACTCGTTTTTTTAAGAAAGTCTTCATAGTCAATATCATTTTTCATTCTTTTCCATTTTCTCTTTTACCACAAATTATTCCCTAAATTACATTCATTAGCTCTCTATTGGTCCATGTTACGGACCGGCCCAATAAGGCCCAATCCATTAAATCTATAATCAACTTACTTGGTCCATAAGTCAAGGATCAAGCTAAAAGGTTGAGGATCAAACCAAAAGAGGAAAGATTCGATGAAATCATGAAGAAATCCCATCCGAATCTTAACCACCCGCTACTATATAAGCAGGGGCAACGCCCTCTCAAGGTACGCATTCTCTTAACCCTAATCTCTCATATTAGCCCTAGAATCTCATAATCCTGGTTCTGGGATTCTAGTGCTATTCATTCATCACATCAACCATCTTCTTCGGATCAAGCCCTCGGACTCTTTCGAGTGCTTCCCCTCGGAATGAACACTTTCTCTCTCTCATTCTCGTTGTCTACTCCCTCTCACGACTTAGGTCCATTAGATCATTGTTTGGTACATCTGTGCTTAACAGTCTCTAACATTGATTCCGTAACATTACTCTATTTTTTTACTTGAAGTTTGCGTAAAATTTTAAAAGTATCCCTAAGTTTTTTTTTTATTCTAAAAGTTTTCAATTTGTATTAAATATACTTTTTATAGTTAATTTTTTCAAAAAATACAAGATCAATTTAGCAATAATTTTTCAAGATTATGTCATTATTGTTAAATTGGTTCTAAATTTTTTAAAAATTTAACTATCAGATATATATTTGAAAAAAATCGAAAACTTTTAGAATAAAATTGAAACAAAATAAAATTTAAAGATATTTTTGAAACTTTTAACAAATTTTAAAGACAAAAAATACACTTTATCCTAAAATCTAAATATTGAAGACAAAAATAAAATTTATTATTTGGTAATTTTTTTAAAAATAAAAAATATATTGATAACACCCTTACAACATAAAATATATAATTTTGCAACTTCACAATTACATGATATCTTATTATAAGATAAAGCCTTAAATCATGGCAGGCTTCATCATCCTCTTAATTAATTTGCATTGTCCATTTGTGAGGTTATATATATGCTTAACCATTTTTTCCTTCCCTCTATTTATGCTACATAGTACATATATATACATTGTAGCTTAAATGTAGTATTTTGAGTCTACAATATTGGAATGCATGGAAGTAATAAGTAGCTAGATCAAGCTGGGTTTTGGAACAAAGCTAAAGTTGATTTGTACTATATATACTACTATAGTATACAACACATGAGTACATCACATATCGTCCAATTTATGTTTCAACCATATGGACCACATAAAGTTATTAGGTTTATTCAAAAATGTCCTTTTTTTCTTAACACAGTGTGCATAGAACTATACATACATGTTTAATTCAACTATAATGTATGCATGTCCTAATCTATATTTAATTTTAGCCTATGTGTTGTATTGTTCCTAGCTATATATTATAATTTTTTTTTGCCAGTTAGCTGTCTTGTCTTTTTGCAAAACATTAAAAAAAATTTATAATTTATTATATTTTTAAAACTCCCAAAAATAATGAAAATTGTTGTGATACACAGTTGTACTCATCATCAATCAATAAGGGCTAAAAAAAAAAGGTATAATCCTTATGCATAGAGAATAAGAGGACTCACAGTATGCATCATTCTATGACCATGCTGTACTTTTATATGCTTGCATTCTTAATATTATTAATTAGTTTACACATATGTAATTATTTTGTCGAAATCATCATTTTTTAAGTTATTAATTAAATGAAAAATGAAACACTTTTTATTTACTAAGCATGCCTCAAGTGGATTACTGAGCTCATATAATTCATGAGTTATGAAGATTAATTAATATTATTATATATATGACTTGTTTGGGAAACAATGCAACTAAAATTAATTATTTGATTCATTTTCCATTTGATATTTCTAAGATAACTAATCATTTTCGCATCACAAAATAAGTATCTTATTCTAACCAACTTGAATTTATTTAGTAATTAATTTACTAATTCATTTAATTGAATAAATGGTGTTACTAAAAATTTAAATTTTACCTTATATATGTAATAATCCATTAATTATTGATAAATTAAATTTCAAATCCATAACGAATTAGTTATCTAAGTATCTATCATGTTAAAAAATGCAATGAAAAATCAACAATAATAAAATTTTATCCCAATAGATAAGATAAAATATATAAAATAAGCTATTAAATTCCATTACATTTACATAATATTGTGAAGAAAAAAATCTTATCCATATAAATATACTTTTTATTTGGTTCTTTTTTACTATCTTATCATCATAATCATCGATTCCATTAGTTTAATGTCTATATAATGAAAAATTATGCACATTTTCTTAGTATATAGTCATCATGAGTTTTTCAATATTTGATTATATGTTACCCCGCAAATAATACACCGTTCTTTAAATATTTTTATTTTTTTCTTTAAAAAATGATAGTACAATCATAATATTATTTAAATATGCAGTAGTTGCTGAAAGCAGCTCTTGACTAATTAATATTTTTCTTTCTATTGAACATCTAACAAAGCAAAACATTAACTACACCAATCAACATCTTCTATTTTTTCATTAAATTGCAATTTCTGGCACAATCAAACAATAACACCCCATTTATTACGAATTAAACTTTTATTTTGTCTTTCATAATTGATATATCCAAACTCTATTGTTGAAAATTGGACTAATATGATTGGAGAACATACATGTGATGACTATGATACAAATATACAATCATAATTCAATAACCCAAATAGTATTATTAGATAAAAGATAAATTAGCTAAAAACTATCAGCTTTACTAGTTGTAGTTAATAATACAATGAGTTATTGAATGATAAAATTTTTTGTATCCTAGAAATAAAAATAAAGATGAAATTCAAAAAGTCAAATAAATAAAGAGTAAACTATATTTTAGTCTATAAAAAAATTAATTTCAAATAAGATAAAAATTTTAAAAAGAATAAAAATATAACATTTGGGATATTTTTTTAAAATAGTTTTAAAAAATAACAAAATACATAAAGACATAGTATACCTTTTATATCCTCCAAAAAGTATTTTATAAAAAAATTAAATATTTTAAAGGTGAAAATCGGTATATAATTATATCGATAATATTATATGTACACCTCTTTTGACCAATCAAGTATAATTAAGCATTTTATTTTAATATTAAATAGGAGACCATTTTCGTATTATGTAATACAAAAAAAATCAAAATAATAAATTTTTATTTGATATTCAAATAATCTTTTATTTTGCATATAAATTAGAATAAATAAGTTACCACTATATTCCATTCACATTCCAATATTATCAAATTACACCAATTTCTATGGAATCCGTGGTAGGGTGTAGGGATTTGGTGAATCCGTGCCACCCTGCCACGGATTCAGAGACTAATAAAAACAAATTAAAGGAATCCGTGGCACCCTGCCACGGATTCATGGTAAAAAATTTCATGAGGAAACCGTGGCACCCTGCCACGGATTCAGGGTGACTGAAATTCTATATAAATCCGTGGCAGGGTGGCATGCATTCAAAGTGAAGGAGAGAAAGAGAGCGTAGTGTTAGCGAGAGAAAGGTTAGAGAGAGAAAGTGAGAGTAGTGTTAGAGAGAAGTTACAAAAAAAGTAGATAGATGTGTTTGATTTTTCATCTTTTCGAATGACAGAAGGCTTGATGTTTATGGTTTGGGGTTTAGAGGGGGACATGTACCGACATGAGCCTACGCCAGATATATGACGTATCATCATCTTACGAGTACCCCACAAATCCCCATAAATCCTCTTGAGCTTGAGATTTATCACGAATGGGGCATGAGATTCATTTTGGTCCCTGCTGAGATTTATCTTGACTTAGGGATTTTTTCTTCATTTTTATTCATGTATTTTATTTCACGCACCATGCTATATATTTCGAAATTTCAAAGCGTTATCTGTTGATGTATTCATGAACATATTTATGAATTAATAGAGTTGTGTGGCCTTATACTTACTTTTAGTGTATTTATGTTTTATATTTTTAATGTTCTATATTTTATATTTATGTATTTCGAAACTTCAAAGCATCATCTTAATTACGTAAAAAAGAAAATATAAATAATTAAGCGAACCCAAAAGTAATTGAAAAAAGACTTCGTATATTACATTTTGCTATGTAATTTTTATTTTACAAACAACAAATACAAATTAAACAGCACTAACGGAATTGTAAATTATTACAATAGACCAAAAAAAGACTTCGTACATTACACTTTTTTCGTTAATAAACTCTGAAAATGTAAATATTGATCTGGTATTAAACCATTCAACTGAGGTGGCCATATCTCAGCAATGGTTATCTAATGGAGAACGGTGTGACGTACTTTAAACCGGCTGATGTGCAGGAGGACTATCACCGGTAAAAGTATCGTCGGCCAAACTCCTTTAATAATTGCCTAATCCACCCATCCCAACTGGGTCGCTTTGCTTCGTCGCCTCATATCCCGCTCTGCGTCCTCCGCCTCCGCCATCTTAGCTCGCCGCTCATCCTCACCAGGGACCACCACTTCGTATTTATAGGCGTGGCTCCACGAACCTGAATCCGTGGCACCCTGCCACGGATTCCTCCATTTTTTTTGTTCATCTCTGTATCCGTGGTAGGGTGGCACGAATTCACCAAATCCCTACACCCTGCCACGGATTCCATAGAAAAATTGAGAACGGTGTAATCTGATCATTTATCTGATTTTGGTGTAATTTGATAATATTGGAATTGTAATAGTGTAATGTGGTGAATTGCCCTAATTTAATTATATAAAATATATATACACCTAAAATTAATGTAATAATAATTCTATTTGCACACTAAAATCAGTCATCAAAATTAGCCACAATATATAATACACATTGAAATACAAAATATATGTGTAGTTTAACTCATTTTAGTATGTATTTTGGTATGTATATAAAATTCTTTATTTTATATTTCAATGTGTATTATACACTAATAACTAATTTTAATAGCTGATTTTGTTGTATACCTAAATTAACCCTTATTTTAATTATATATCTTACTCAACTTATTTAACATGTTTATAAATTCAAGGTTTGATCTATGGTTGTGAAAGTATATAGTGATTCTTTAAAAATTATGAAAAAAATTCAGTCTCATTATGTATATATATTTTTTATTAAATACCAAATTGATATCGGTATAAAAATATGATAATTACTTGATGTGTTAATTGCTTACACTTTTTATAGGCATAAAAATATATATTTAATTAATAAAAATTACATTTTTATACGGATATACATCTAATATCTCATATAATTTTTTTATATATATAACTTCAATTATTTTAAATATATATTCATATTTTTTTATTTTAAAAATAACACATCAAATTTTAAAAGACCACTAATATTTTTAACATCTAAAAAATCTTAGTGAATTCAAAATTTAAATTTTGGCAAAAAAGAAATCTGCTCCAGTTTTAGTGATTTGAATTTCCATTTAGGGTGAGTACGTGTTGCATAGTTTAACCCTGCAATGCACGTGCATGTTCCAAGTTTGCAATGCAATTCAGTGATATATTCCGATACTTCCGTTATTTACACACTTTTCTTAAATATCAATTTGACATCCATATAAAATACGATTATTAGTATGTTAACTGCTCTTCATGAATCACCTATAATAATAATATTTTTATACGGATGTAAATGTGATGTTTGATAAAAGGTTGCGAGAATAGCATTCTTCATTCCCATAATATGGGCCCCACATGACATGATGATTTCATTGCCTCCGTCAAAACGACGTCGCATCACTTCCATTTTCTTTCCTTCCCTGTCACGCCGGTCATTCTGCCCAGACTCTCTTCATCGCCATCATTCCCTAGAAAATAAATAAATAAATAATAAATAATAATAATTAAATAAGAATCAAGGGTAAAATAGGAAATTAACATGAATGAAAATCTGTGGCGGGAAATAGAACCGTTGCTGCCTAAACCAATGAAATTTTGGCGCCAAAAATTTGCCTTCTGTGGCTGCCCGTAAAAACCCGGGCAGTACTCTCTCTCTCTCTCTTCTCATATTCCAATCTTTCTTCACCTTTCTTTCTCGGAAAAATTTTTGCTTTCTGATTTTCCCACACGAGAAAACTCGACCCTTTTTATTTATTTTGCCTCTCATTCTTTCTTTCTTAAGCTTATTCGAATTTTCGTATCTCAAAATCTTCTATTTCCCTCTCTCTCTTTCTCTCAAACCCTTTTCTCATATTCTCCTTAGCCACCCAGAAAATTTTTTTTTCTTCAGAACTTGGTTCTGATTCCACCCAAAATCCTTTCTTTCCAAACACCCTTTGCACACCTCTCTTAAAAAATTCTATCTTTTTTGTTTCTTGTTCTTGTTCACCTACGTTAGTTGCTCTTTTTCCTCTGTTTTTTTTTTCTTCCCCTTTTGTTTTTGATCAACACCCATTAAAAAAAGAAGGCAAAGCTGAAATCTTTAGCCAAAAGGGTGTTTCAATCGCAATGGGGTTTTCGAAGAAGGCGCAAGGAGATGCTGAATCAGAAGCGAAGAAGTGGGTAATTGCAGGATTCTCTGTTCGTTCTTTGAAACCAATAAACACCAAGGTAAAGGAAAGATTCCAAGAAGAGGAGGAGGAGGAGTTTGAGTTCTCGACGACGCCGACGGCGAAGGAATCGAGGATACCGAAGAAGTTGGCGCCGCCGCCGCCGCCGAGGAAGCGAAGACCTTCAAGGTGTCACAACAGCATCAATGGAGTTAGAGAGTTCTTCAACCCTCCTGATTTGGAAACAGTGTTCAAGTGCAAAGTTGAGAAAGCTATCTGAGAAATTAAAAAATTTTCAATGCTCATCATTCAACTAACAAAAACAACATCAACAACAACAAAGATTGAGTTATGTTATCTTTTTTTCTTTTTTATTTTTCATGTTTTTTTTTCCTTTTTTGGTGTAATTTGGCTCTAAAGTCTGAATTTTGAGCTTGTGTATAAAGTGAAGAAAAAAAATTTAGAAAGTACTAGCTTGTAGTTTTGTTAGGGTTTTTTAGTTTTCTTTTTTTTTCTTGGTTTATTTTGCTTACTTTGATTAGGTGCTATGTAGTTTTAGTTAGTTTCTGTTTTTGATTTAATGAGAAGTTTCTTATATTTGTTTATTTTTATTTACTTGGTTAATTATGGTAGTAGATTTTGTCGGTGAAATCAAGAGCATAGAGTATTAATTCTGTGTGTATGTGTTATGTGAAAGTTTAAGAGCCAATGGTGGTGTTCTTGGTTTGTGTGCTTTCCTTATTCCAGCTAAGGGTTTTGTCTCATGAGGATTCTATTTCTACTCTTATTTTCTTATCCATCTATATTCTAATTTCTAAGTTGAATTTTTTTTTCTATCATTTTTCATGTTTATGTTAGTTTGGATGCATTTAACTATTTCTGTTCATTTCTATGTGTCTTTGATTCTACGTGGATTGAAATGTTTTGAAAGCTAATCAAGTTTTATTTCGCATTTTTATGTTTAGAGAAATTAATGAAATTTTGTTCCTAAATCCACCTCTAACCCAAAACAATAATTTTTTGCTTATGGATTTTACAAAATTAGGTTAGAATTAAGAGGATATATCAATGTTAACTATGTCTTTAGGACTATTTTTTTTTTTTTTGCTTTAGTAGTTACTACTTACTATGAGGTATAATTGGAGTTCACCATTTAACCTGTATGAAACTTATTTATTTATTTTTTATTTATTTTTATTAATAATGAAACTATATTGTGATTTGAAAATATACACAACACAAGTGGTTTTCACTTTTCACAATTTTAATTTTCTTTTGTATGCTAAAATTTTCTATTGAAGTTAAAGGATAATTTGTAGTGTATATTCCCTTCTCGTAGTGCTTTTTATTTCTTGTTCCTTTTCATACAAATTCACATTCTGCTTTCTTTCTTCTTCTCTTTTTCTTTTTTTTATATATATATATTATTTATTTATTTTAGTTGTTACAATTTTTCTTTGCCTTCATGACTATGTCACAGACACATAGTATAAAAACGCGTAAGAACAGATATTTAATTGGAAAATGTGACGGGGTTTGTCCTTTTTAGTGGTAATTGATTGTTTCTGAAAACTAATTACCTGTGTTATGAAAAGTTTAATTTAATCTTTATTTTATTTAATTTTTTTAATAAATAACAACTTGGTTAAAAAAAGTTTATTAGCAACTCTTCTTGTTATCTCTCTCATTCTCTAACTCAGCTCCTAGTTTTTGAACTCAATAGATTTTCTCCATCGGCTAGGCCATATGGAAGAGCGTATAAAAATAAAAATAAAAATAAATAAATAAATAACAAAAGTTATTATGTAAAAAGAAAAAAAATTATTATTAAAACAAAAAATTTCTTATAGATGCGGGTTTACCCACATATGTATTCTACTTTAATTTTTATAAAATGTGAGAAATAAAATTTATATCGTAAAAAAATCTCGTATCTCTTCATCAACTTACTTATATATCGAATAACTTCTTTTAAATCAATATATACATTATCAATATATATATATATATTTAAGTTTTTAGAAAATAATATTGTGTCATAATATTTTTTTAATTATTCTTAATTAGTGATATTTTATATGTTTAGTTATTTAATATATCGACGTAATAAATAAAATATTATATTTGAAGTACCAAATTGTTAATTAATTATATATTTTTTTTAAGGTGAAGAAATTGATTGATGATAACCCTAAAACCTTTATTAGGGTGAAGCAACTTTAATTTGTGACGCTCTGCCAACCTTATTAGCATGCTTTTTAATCTTATTTGAACGGGCCCACACACTTTGCTTGATTGAAGCCATGAGCACCATTGCCAAAGGGTCAAAGCTCCTTATAATACTCCTCAGATTATTAAAGTAAACGACAAAATACTTAAGGGCACTACATCAGCAGGATCCTATGTGATTCCTACCCTTCAATTTTTTTTTTGGTAATTTCCTACCATTCAAATTAAATGCATGCTTTTAAGTTTTAAACAACAAAGCTAAAAAGTTAACACTTAACATCAACAACAACGATTATTATTATTATTAATTATTAACAAGGTGATTAATTATTTAAATATTTCATAATAAAATAATCAACTTTTTTTTTGGAAAAGAATAGTTGAATTTTTTTCTAATAACATAATTAAACTTTTTGTGAATATTTATAATCAATCATCATGATCATATATATTTTGATTATAAATGTAAGTCTGGTTTCATTATAAGTGCAAATTAAATTTAATTATATTATTTATGAATTTTTACTATAATTGAATTTAATTATATTATTTATAATTTTCTGGTATCGATTATGTGACATTGTTGTCAAATTAAATTAGGATTGACGATTGAACCACTTTGATTTATCTCAGAAGAAAAACTTAGGAATGCAATGGGTACAAATAACCGAATTGGAAAATAATAGATCTTCTAATTATTTTTTAATTGTTGTAAAGTATGATTTTTTATAGTGGATAAAAAAATATGAAAATATGTTAAATAATAAAAAATTACACTTAAAATATCTATTAAAAAGATTGAGAGAATAAAATCATATCCAATTAACCCTTTAAAATTCAGGTGCATATTCTTATATATGATGTAGTACTACTAAACTAGGTAGAATCTCCAAATTGAATAGTTTATGGATTAGGCAGATAAGGATGGCATGCATGGCCAAGAAGATTTGTTTAAAAAGGTGATGATGATAGTTTTCACCTAATCTAAGGTTTCCCCTTGGTGTTATATAATAGGGGAAAAGTTTCTAGGGATTAGGATTCTTTTAAGAAAGCACATAGTAAAGTTTGTAGTAGTAAGGTGATGAGTTATTATATATAGACTTATTAATAACTTTGTCATCGCATACATTGTGGTCATTTTTGGAATTGGATATTATTAGTATACGAGAAGTGGTGTGTGCTTCAACCATGAGGCAGTTGCTTGATTATTTCTCAGTGGATTATTTTAACCTAAAAATGGAAAAAGAAAAAAATTACAAAGAAGACAATGTACATTGTAACATCCTGTCTGTTAATGAATATTGTCCGCTTTGTCAGGTAGAAATGCTGACCCTTCTGTGGGTCCTCCATATTCACCATCAAAACGCATTCATCGAAAACAAAACAGTGCATTCGGATGAATGTCGGGGACTCACAGAAGGTCAGCATCCCTATCAGACAAAACAGACAATATCCATAAGCAGGCGGGATGTTACAAATGTTATTAGAGTTAGGGCTTGGATCAATGCGCCAACAAGAACATTGGACTCCCTTAAGGAATGGAATGTAATGCCCCACATTGATTGAAGAGAGGGGAGCAAAACATACTTTATAAGAGTATAGATACCTCTCTCTTATAAATGTATTATTTTGATGGGTGAGTGTGGGAGTTTTGCCATTATCCCTACCATAAAGATAAAGATTTAGTGGAATAATTATCTAAATCGTTGGATCGCTCAATTAAATAACCTTTTGGGATTAACCTAGCAATTTAATGGAATATTTACACTTCTATTTTGCTTTTGATTTTGCTCCTTGTTTCCTTTTGGGATTAACCTAGCAATTTAATTATTGTTTGAGAATTTAATTCGAATAGTGTAAATATATAATTTTATATGATGTTACGTCTAATTAGATTAATGTATTTAGATAATTTTTTAAATAACACATTTAAATAAAATGTTGTGCTTTTATTAATTTAATTTAACAACAATGAGTAGTTATCGGTATATAATTAGAATTCTTTTTACATTGATAATGTATAATTGCCTGCCAAAATTTCTTTTTTCTTTTGTATTTACTTCTAAATATGTTAAATCTACTATTGGAAAAAAATAATTTTACATTTTTTTCTTCTAATTTAGAACATTAGAGATAATAATGAAAGTTAAACTATTAGTCTAACTCATGTATACTATTAATAAACTTTTTGTCACCAAAGTTTTTTTATTAGTGACTATATAATTTGACCTATCTACTAATATATATAATCATTCAAATGTATAGGGAAAATGCATTATTTGTGATTTAAAAAAATATTGTCATTTTTTGTGATTTTCCCAAGATATGAGGTCCGTTTTACAAAAAGAAAAAATGGATAGAACATTTTGCAATTATTTTCAAATTCAGAAATACATAAATGATAAATCAGTGCGATTTCATTTTTTAATTTTTTGGAAAAAAACAATCGCAGGGTGAAAAAAAGAAAGAAAGTGCAGGTCAAGAATTTCACCTACCTTTTTAATTAATTTTTACCATATTAGTGCATTTTACTAATCTTAAAGTCATATATAAATTAATTTTATGGTGAAATAATAATAGATTTAGAAATAATAAATCAAGATGAAATATCCCAAACTCCTTGACATATATAACAAAGCTTATAGTTTTCATGTTGGAGTGGGTGAATTTAATTAAGGAAAAAATACCGAAACTATCCACGAAAGATTCGAGCGTTGATAAAATTACCCACAAAAGATTCGAGCGTTGATAAAACTACCCATGAAAGAAAGAAATGAGTTTTTTACCCATATATAAAATATGGATTTTGTATGACAAAACTACCCAAACGTCATTAACGAGACATTGATTTTGGGTAGTTTTGAATGACATTTTGGATAGTTTTGTCATACTAAACCCATCTTTTATGGGTAGAAAACTCGTTTCTTTATTTCATGAGTAGTTTTGTCAGCGTTCGAATCTTTTGAGGGTAATTTCGGTATTTTTTTCTTTAATTAATATGCTTCACAAATTAACACACGTGGGAGAAACTATAAAAGGAACATTATTTTTTTGCAGCTTCCGATTTTAACCTAATATATATATATATATATATATATATAATAAGGTCTTTGTCATTAAAGATACAACTCCTGAAGGTATATCGTTTTCGTGGATTCAGTTTTGTTTTTTCAGTAAGCTAAGAAACAACATATATATACAGTGATGAATGGTTAATTTAGATAGTGTTTGTTTGTCAATATTGCAAAAGCATTTAATATAAAAGTCCTTGCTTGGAGCTACACATAGATACATACATGTCCTTAGTAATCTTATTACAACTTAATAATTTAATTTTGTGGGGGACTGATGAAAAAAAAAAAATCAAACAAGACAAACAAAGAAAATGCTCAAATAGTCACATGTATACTTTTGTTGAAGCAAATCTTTATTATAAACACTTAGTTTTTATTACTATTTTTTCAGAAAAAAAATAATAAAGGTGTGTGTTGTACTATTTTGAGTTATAGGTTGACTCAAAATTGATATGATACATGAAATTTTCAAACTTCATTTTCTAAAAAGAAAAAAGTTAAATCAAAATTATAATTGTATTTTTTTTCTTATTTAAATATATATAGTGTATTTTTTTGATAGTATAATAATTCTGAACTAGCCAATAATAACTCAAGTCCCTTTTCTTTAATATATATATATATGTTAAGCATAGACATACCGAACAATGATCCAATGGATCTCAGTCGTGAGAGGGAGTAGACAGTGAGAATGAGGGAGAGAAAATGTTCCTTCCGAGGGAAAGCACTAGGAAGAGTCCGAGGGCTAATTCCGAAGAAGGTGGTTGATGTAATGAGAGAATAGCACTAGAATCCCAGAATTAGGATTATGAGTATTCTAGGGTTAATATGGGAGATTAGGGTTAGGAGAATGCGTACCTTAGGGGGTGCTTCCCCCAGTTTATATAGTTGCGGGTGGTTAAGATTCGAATGGGATCTTCTCATGATCCTATCGAATCTTTCTTTTTTTAGGTTGATCTTTGATTCTATGGGCCAAGTAAATTTGCTTGTCGCGATGTCTTTTAATTTTGACTATCGGTTTGCATAACTTTCTTTTATTTGCAGCTCAGCATCCGGGTGATCAATCCGGTGTGGTGCCATGGTGTTTGTTCCGATCACTTTATAGGTTGCCCTTTGGGTTGATTTTAAAGCCTTGATTTTGGCTCCCGGGCTCTTTGTTCTCTTTTTTGAGACTCAGAAGAATGCATAATGAATAATGCTTAAAAGGTAAATGACAAGGAGCATAAACGCAAAAGTTAAATACTTGTTTATTAATAACGACCAAGGTGGCCGAAACGCTTACATGCCTCATTAAAACCTCGTCATCCGAAAACCCTCTTGGGAAAAAATAGAGATGGGAGGAAAAAGAGTACATGTTGCTACGTTCTGTTTACAAGTGGTACATTTTCAGGTTTGATATGTACTAAGTTCTTGACACTTATGCCCCTTCAACCGTACGGAGCTTGTATGCTCATTTTCCGAGCACTTCAACCACTTGATAGGGGCCTTCCCAGTTTGCCCCTAGCTTCCCTTGGGCGGCATTCTTTCCTCCAATGTCAGCCCTTCTGAGCACCAAGTCCCCTATTCCGAGCTCTCGGCTTTTCACTTTCTTGTTGTACCGGGCTGCGAGGAATTATTAGAGCCTGCTGCCTCATTCTTGCCTCTTCTCGGACTTCGGAGATTAGATCCACATCAATTTCTCTACTCTTTTTATTCTTGTCCGAGTTATAGGCTGAGACCCGACTGGTTTCTTCAGCTAGTTCTAAAGGGACCATTGCGTTCGTGCCATAAGTGAGTCGGAAGGGGGTTAGCCCCGTCGACGATTGCTCTGTACTTCTATATGACCAGAGGACACTTCCGAGCTCTTCCGCCCAACAACCTTTCTTGTCGTCAAGCCTCTTTTTTAATCCGTTTAGGATTATTTTGTTCATGGCCTCTACTTGTCCGTTGGCTTGGGGGTGCTCTACCGAGAAGAACTGTTGGTGGATGTGGAAACCTTCTAAAAATTCTTTGAATTTCTTGTCAGCAAATTGGGTTCCATTGTCAGAGGTGATGACCCTTGGTACCCCGAACCTAGTAATTATGTTATTCCATACGAATTTCTGGCAAGTGATTGACGCAAGTGGTTCTGCTTCCACCCACTTGGTAAAATAGTCAATGGCTACGATTAGGTACTTGACTTACCTGGGTCCTTTTGGGAAAGGGCCGAGGAAGTCTATTCCCCATTTATTAAACGGCCAAGGTGAGACAATGGATGATAGCTTGGTGGCTGGAATCAGCTGCACCTTGGCGTGTTCTTGGCACCTTTGACATTTTTTGATGTATTGCATAACATCAATTCTCATGTGAGGCCACCACACTCCGGCTAGGAGGATTTTTCGAATGATGGTTTTCACTCCTTGGTGTTGACCGCAAGCCCCTTCATGTACTTCAGCTATGATAGTGGGGACCTTGTCTTTCTCTATACATTTGAGGAGAGGCTTAGCTGCTGATCTTCGGTATAGGTCTCCGCCAACCATGACATAGTTAGCTGCTTCCCTTTTCATCATGTTCGCCTCCCATTTCTCTTTTGGGAGGATTCCATTTTCAAGGAAGTCGATGATGGGTTTCTTCCAACTGCTCTCGGCCGAGACTACAAGCACTTCTTGTGGTTCGTCAATGGAGGGATTTTCTTTGATCTCTTGGATCAGGGTGCGGTTGCTTCCACTTGGTTTGGTGCTAGCCAACTTTGACAGGGTATCCGCTCGGTCATTCTCTTTTCGAAGCTGTTGGACCTTGTCTAGGTACTTGGCCATTTGGGGATCTTTGGCTTAATAGCTTCCGTTCACCTGAGAGGTGTCGATTTGAGAGTCGGATCTAACTTCTAGCTCTGAGATTCCGATCTCTTTTGCTAGTTTTAAGCCTGGCCTGCTATCAGCGCTTCATACTCCGCCTGGTTGTTACTTGCTTGAAATTGGAATTTCACTGTCATTTCTATGATGACTCCGTCCGATCCTTCTAGGAGGACGCCCCCGCCGCTTCCTTTGTTGTTTGAGGATCCATCCACATGGAGGACCCATGCCAAAGAATCGGGGTTTGGGGCGTTTGGAGTGAGCTCTGCAATGAAGTCAGTCATTACTTGCCATTTTATTGCCGTCCTTCCTTCATATTTGATGTGGTACTCTGAGAGCTCCACTGACCAGCTCAGCATTCTTCCGGCCACATCCGGCTTCTGCAACACCTGTCTTAACGGCTGATCCATTTTGACAACAATTGGATGGGCTTGAAAATATTGCCTTAGCCTTCTGGCGGTTACTATCAGTGCTAAAGCTAGCTACTCCAACCTTTGGTATTTCAGCTCCGCCCCTTGGAGGGTTTTGCTTACGAAGTACACAGGTAGCTGCACTTTATTTTTCTCTTGGACTAGGGCTCCAGCGACTGCTTCTTCAGTTGCGGCCAAGTAGACTATGAGAGGTTCTTCCGGTTCCGGTTTGACTAGGATTGGGGATGCGGATAGGTACTCTTTGAAGCTTTTGAAAGCTTCTTCGCACTCGTCCGTCCACTTGAATTCCACCCAATTTTTTCATTAGTTTGAATAGGGGGCCGCTTTCATAGCGGAGGCTGCTAAGAACCTAGAAAGGGCTGCTAGTCTGCCGGTCAGCATCTGTACTTCCTTTAAAGACTCCGGTTGCTTCATGGAGATAATGGCTTGGCATTTTTCCGGGTGGGCCTCAATTCCTCTGTTGGTCAGCATGAAATTGAGGAATTTTCCGGCTTCAACTGCGAAGGCAAACTTTGCCGAATTCAAGCGCATTTGGTGCTCCCGTAATTTGCCGAAGACTTTCTCCAAATTGGGGATTAATTCTTCCTCCGCCTTCGCTTTAACTAGCATGTCATCCATATATACTTCAAGAATGCCTCCGAGTAGTTCTTTGAACACTCTGTCCATGAGCCTTTGGTACGTAGACCCTGCATTCTTCAATTCGAACGGCATTACTTTGTAGTAGAAGCTGCCGATGGGAGTGATAAATGCTGTCTTTTCAGCGTCTCCGGGGTACATTGGGATCTGATTGTACCCGGAGTAAGCATCCATGAACGAGAGGAACTTGTAGCCGGAAGCTTTGTCTGCTAATCCGTCAATGCTTGGGAGTGGGTATGGGTCTTTGGGACATGCCTTGTTCAGGCTGGTGTAGTCGACACACATGCGCCACTTCCCATTGCTTTTGGGTACCATTACCACATTGCTGAGCCACGTAGGGTATTTGATCTCTTGGATAAATCCTGCCTCAAGAAGGCTTTGGACCTGCTTCTTTGTTTCAGTCACCTTTTCCAGGCTCATACATCGTAGCTTTTGTGCTACCGGCTTGCTACCGTGGATGATGGACAGCTTGTGGTTGGAGAAGTTCGGATCTATTCCGGGCATGTCAGCCGCGGTCCATGCAAAGAGATCGGAATTCAACTTTAGAAACTGAGTTAACTTGCTCTTTAGTTCTTCCGACAGGCTCTTCGCAATCACGGTCACTTGCTCGAAATGTTGTCCTATTTGGACCTGCTGGAGATCGCCTTCCGGCTTTGGTCTCTGCTTCTTGTTTGTCTCCGCGAGTACGCCTACTTTTCCTCCGTCTGTTATGAACTTCATTGTCAAGATGGAGGTTGCTACAACTGCTCCTATCCGGTTGAGGGTCGGTCTTCCCATAATCGCGTTGTAGGCGGAGTTATGGTTGACGACCAGCCACCTTACTTTTGTGCTTCTCCTGTTTGGTGGGTCCCCAACGGTGGCCCATAATGTCACGAAACTATCCGGAGTTACTCTTTCGCCGGAGAAACTGACTAACTTGTCGGAATGGCTCTCCAGGTCCTTGTCAGTGAGTCCGAGTGAGTCCGAGTGCATCAAAGCAACGTCGGAAGAGGATGTCTGCAGAGCTTCCTTGGTCTATGAAGACTCGTCGGATTGTTGCGTCAATGACATCCATGGAAATCACTAGGGGAGGGTTCAGGGTGTCGGTTGTTCTTCTGATCTCTTCCGAAGAGAATGTGATTTCAGGAGGCGGTTTATCATGCAATGTCCTAGGCATGACTTCCACGGCAAGGCATGACTGTTTGCTCCTTTTGGCCTCTTTCCGGGATGGTGGGTTACCTTCTTCCGGAAGCCCTCCCGAAATCATCTTGACCTCCCGAAATCATCTTGATCTCCCGAAATCATCTTTTCCTTCAGTGGACTTTTTCGGGCTGTCCGCCCTCTGCCTTGTCCTTCTATCGTCCCTTCGGTCACCGCTTCTTCCGGTGTACTCGCGGAACTTTCCCTTCTTCAAACCTTTCTCGAAAAATTCGAGGAGGTCACGGCAATCCTCTGTGTCATGACCGTTTTGCTTATGATATTTGCAGTAAGCATTCCGGTTTCCTCTGTGATTATTCTTGATTGCTCGTGGTGCGGGTATCCTTTTCACTTGTGATACTTCATGAAGGAATGTTGTCAGTGAGACATTCAGTGGATTGTAGTAGGATCTGTCAGAGCGCTGTTCCCGCCTGCTGCGGTCCTCTCGCGGTAGATCCTTCCGGTTAGTTTCTTTCTTGTCACGGTCAGTTTTCACTGCCGTTTGTCCTTCTTCTTGTTGCAAGTAATCATGAGATCTTTCCTGAATTTCTTCCATGATTTTAGGTGGCCTCTTGGTAAGGCTTTTGAGGAATGAGGTATCCTCTCTGAGGCACCAGTGCCAAGAGGGTTGCTTGACATTCAAGCCCCTTGATCTGAGTGCATTCAGAATTGAAGCGGTCCAAATAGTCCCGCAGGGACTCTTCCGGTTTATGCACGATCGAGTAGAGGTTCAGGCAGGTCTTTGGGAGCCTTCTCCGAGTGGTGAAGTTTTCAGAAAATCTCCAGACAGGTCGGAGAAGCTTTTAATGCTTCCGGGTGCTAAAGAGTTGAACCATGTCAACGCGTCCTTTTTGAAGGTCACGGAAAAAGCTTTACACTTTGTAGCATCCGAGGCATTTAGGAGCACCATCCTGTTGTCAAAGGCATCTAGGTGATGCTTTGGATCACTACTTCCATCATATGGCTCCATATCCGTCGGGTATTTGAATTTTTTAGGGAGCTCTTCTGAGAGGATGGCGAGTGAGAAGGGATGTTTGTTGTTTTCCTTTGCTGGTGGATTTCCAGCTACAACTGACGGTTTCCACGTACGGGAACGCGAGTCAGCCAACCCTTCGTCTTCGTCCGTGTATGTGAGCCTATTGCGGAGTTTTTCTTTCAACTCCTGGTCACGCTTTTCTACTTCCTCCAACAAAGCTTGTTGCCTCGCGGCCATGGCTTCCGCCCGCTTCATTGCCTCGTAGGCGATCTCTGCCTCGCGAGTCTGTCTCTCGAGGAGTTCTCGTAGGGCAGTTTCCAACTGTTGGATGTGCTGGTTCGGGGGAATTGTTCCCTCTCTGGGGTAAACTGAGGGATGCTTTCGTCAGCACCTTCGTTGTTGAGTTGAGCGTCCACCATCTTTTAGCTCAGAGGTTTGGTTTTTGTCTCGCAACTCGATTCTAAAGTCTAGTCCCACAGACGGCGCCAATGTTAAGCACAGACGTACCAAACAATGATCCAATGAACCTCAGTCGTGAGAGGGAGTAGACAGTGAGAATGATGGAGAGAAAGTGTTCCTTCCGAGGGGAAGCACTCGGAAGAGTCTGAGGGCTGATTCCGAAGAAGGTGGTTGATGTAATGAGAGAATAACACTAGAATCCCAGAATTAGGATTATGAGTATTCTAGGGCTAATATGGGAGATTAGGGTTAAGAGAATGCGTACCTTAGGGGGTGCTTCCCCAGTTTATATAGTTGCGGGTGGTTAAGATTCGTATGGGATTTTCTCATGATCCTATCAAATCTTTCCTTTTTTAGGTTGATCTTTGATTCTATGGGCCAAGTAAATTAATTATTGACTGACGGATTGGGCCTTATTGGGCCGTTCCGTAACAATATAATTTGAAATTATAAAAATAATTTTCAAAATGAAATTAAACTATTAAAGGAGAGGGAGGTAGAAGGTAGGAAAACTACTGTTAGGTAACACCAGTGGATATTGTTTCAAGTTGTAGCATCTTTCATTGATATTTTTCTTCGTTCCCTCCGAAACAAACAAATTTGTACTATGATAGATATATATACACGTTGATTCTTTATAACAGCAATGGTGACACCTTTATTTTATTATTTGTTGTAGCTTGTACGGGTTATTATGTTAAATTGAGGAGAGGTGGCACTTCTTCATTCTATGGTAACTAATGAAACGAAGAATGCCATAATATATTATTGGAGGGACATTAGAAATTAAATTTCCAATAAATCTTTTTTCTGTGTATAATTATCAGGTATAATATTCCAGAAATACCTGTTCCATCCAGCAGGTTTAGCCATATATATATATTAGGTTATATGTTTTGTATTTTAATTTATAGTGGAGAAAGGTTACAATATTAGAGTTAGAGACTAGTAAAAGTGCAAAATATCTTATATTTTAGTATAATAGATATATGAACAAATTACTTGGAAAATTTTAACAATAATATTTTTCTATTTAATTTTAATGTGTCAGCAAAGAACTTAGAAATATTGTAGTGGTTACGACTTGTCGCAAAACATATTTTCGCTATAATTTTAATTTTGTGGCGGTATATCAGCGGTTTTTGAAAACTATCGTAAAATTGTTTAGCAAAATTATTATAGATAGAGGACGGTTTGACAACTAACCGTCACTAAATGATTTAGCAGCGGTTGAAATCTGTTGCAAAACAACAAAATAATTGCTACTATTAAGGGTATCCCTTATTATAATAATTATGATTATGATTATGATACCAAAATATTTTACATAACTCCTTATTAAAAAAACCTCGCTATTCTACAAAATTATATATATTACCATGTTATATCACACACATATATACTACTACATATATAACTAAATTATAATAAATAATATTACCTTGGAAAGAGGACATGTATGCGGTAATTTGTTCAAGACCTAGTATTAAAAGGTAGGATTTTAATTAATTGTTTGACGTAAAAAAAATAAAAATAAAGTATGAGTTTGGAATAATTAGCTTTTGAAAATAATTACCCTTATAACTTTCACCTATATATACAGCTAAGTAGTGATGATTTTAAAATCTAAACCAAAGACATCATGCATCTTTATGAGATTTTTTGGAAACTTTGATCATTATTGTACTTATATGGAAATTATAAACATTTGAGGACACAATTGTCATCATGTTGCAAAGAACTTGCATAGTTTATTTTTGTACTCCTCCTTTTTTGAATGCTTGTTGGCATTTCTCGTGTTGCTGACTACTATATTGTCACCATGTAAACATCAATAATAGGGAATAGGGTGGTGTGATTATTAGTAAACATTATTTTAATAACAGTATTTTTTAATAATAATTAATATGTATTATTATATATAATTTGTTAATTAAAAATATTTAATTAAAACATAATTAATTAACAATAATAATCATCATATTTTTATATAAATTTAAAAATGTGTGAAATATGAACAGTGTAATTGATTGGTTCTCTACATGTTAGATTGTTAGTCATTAAATCTCATATATATATTTCAGTTGAGTCTAAAATCCTAAGTGTGTGTGTGTGTTTTTTTATTGTGTCCATAAAATCCTACTTTGATACTTTAATTTGATTCCTATTCCAATATGCCTCCTCTCATCTCATTAAAAAATATATATACAAAGAATTTAATTGTAAGAGGTGTTATTATATATTTTTTATAGACATATTATATAGTGTGATGAATAATTTTTTATTTTAATTCAATAAAATTTTAAAAGTTGCACATTTTAATAATCAATATTTAAAATAAATAAATAAATAAAGGCTAAATTTTCGCTTGACAACAAAATTTCCCAAAACTATTTTTTTTAAGTACCAAGAATAATGTAATTAATTAATTTAGTGTGGGTATATATAATAAGTACATGCTATAAGTACATAAGAAGTTCAAAATAAATAACAATGTGCATAACATATATACTATGGTACTATTTACCATAGCTTAAAAAGTATTGTTAAAATTAAAGTAACATTCTTTTACTATTTTATAATATTTTTATAATTTAAAAAATAAAAGAAAAAAGTGTTACTAATATATATATATAAAGTATAATTTTAATTTTAATAACACTTGTATAATTCATTGTTATTATAATTATAGACATTATTGTAGTCTACATCTAATTAAATAACAAAAATACTAAAACAAGAGAAACCATTTCCGATATTTTTAGGGTTTGAATAGCATGAAGGAATATATATAGGCTAATGGCCAATAACAAGGGATGGTGATTAACATGACATAGACTCATAGTGGGAGAAAGCAATATTACACAAATAAGGAAGGTGATGTGAATAAGAAGAGGAGAGTTAGATATGAATATGGTGGTTTTATTGGGGGGTTGAAATTAATTAATGTTGAAAGTACACAGAAAGCTTGAAGAGTGTTTTTGACATTTAGTGGTGGTAACCTATTAGCAGTGTTTACTACTATGGCAGGATTCTGAGCTCCAATAATCTAGTATGTGCCAACAATTGATGTGACTTGTCATCATGCATTCTAGGCTGGTCCTAAACTCTATAATATTTATAGGATAGGATTCATTCATATCATCATCTATCTACATGCATGCATGCATTTGCATTTTTCATACTCAACAACTATAGTTAAGGTTTTTTTTTTTTTTTTTCCGAATAAGAAACTTGAATCCGAAACTTTTATATAAGCTAACTCAATAACTAGTTAAGTATTACTTTGTGTTTTTAAATGACACTCGAATCCGAAACTTTTTATATTAGAAAAGAAAGAAATTAATATTATGTGAGCTAATTCATCAACCAATTAAGTCCAAGATTTTTTTTTTTTTTACTTGTAATTAAAATTTGAATTCGGGATCCTTTATAATTGAAAAAAAGATAATGTCATATAAACTTAACTCTCCATTAGTTAACTACTACTTTACTTCTTCTTGCTTCAATTTCAATTTTAATTTCAAAAGTACATGATAATTAATTAGGTTTTACGGACATTTATTCGTTCCGCTGCAATTTTTGCATCAACCACCACTAAATTCATCTATCTCGCAACGATTTTTTTGAAAACGTCGATAAATGTGATAAATCGCGCAAGAACGACCGATATTGTCCATTTAGCGGTGGTTGAATAACTAATAATTCAACCGCTGTTATTTATCGGATTTGTTGCGGTGGGCATATTGTTTGCCCTAATAACTAATAATTAGTTCAAAATTATTGTATATATGCATTTTTAAAAAAAAAAGGCTTATTTAGTAAATGACTTACAATTATTTTCTTGTGAAATAATATTTAGAAATTGTCTTTGAGAAACAAATTAATTAAGTTAATTACAATTATCTTTAATTAAAACATGCATATAGAAATAATAATTTTTTATGTTTGCCTAAAAAAAATGGTGATAATAGCTAGAGACAGTGCAAGACACTAAAATATTAAAATTATTATCAAACGCAATTCAATCTATAATTTTTTTTGTCTTATTATTTTTGTATTTATCTCTTAGTTAGAAACAATCTTCAAATCCTACCAAAGGGTAAGTAAAGAACTTAAAAAACATGTTTTAGTATTGGTAGGATAATTTGTATTGAATCTCTAGCCACTTAAACTTTAGTAAATAAAAAAATGAAAGTGTACTAATTTTTTTTATAATAATAATATGTAATTAGTTAATAGAAATTAAATAAACCTGGATCACCCTATACCAATATAAATATATGACTAGCTAACAAACATTCTCATACTCACACAATAGCTCTAGGGGTCCTTCCATTGAACCTTTTGGACAAAAATAAACAGTAACTTGCTTTACACAAAACATCAAATTAAAATTATGATTTATTTATTTATTAGGGGTGAAATTTATATTTTAAAAAAATGAGGATAGCTTGTCTAATAATTGTTGATATTCATTCATTTTTCACCAAAATTAGCAATCCACCATTTTCTACATTTAGTTATGGATTTTTTAATTTTAAACAACAAAAATTTTCGTCGCAATGAGTGGAAAAATGCTAAGCAATAATATAAATTTTACAGTACCATGTATAGAGCATTTAATTGGAGGCTAGCTGGATTTATATATATATATAAAATAAATATAAAAATAAAAAATATAGAAAATGGGTATTTGGGGGGGGGGGGGGGGGGGGGTTTG
>JASCZI010060526.1:57989-84635 GCA_036250425.1 Stylosanthes scabra
ATTCATTGATGGGGACAGAATTAAAACAACTGCAAGTAATAATCTTGCCTGCATTCAAGCTAAAGATCGTAACACAGGAAGAACGGAGATAGCTTCTTGTGTCAAGGTTGCTGAGGTACGGAATTTTATTTTCAATTACTTCTTTGTTGAGGGGAGTTCTTTACACATTCGAGCATATAAGCCAACACTTTCCATCTTTGATGCATGCTGGTTTTTGCTAGAATCGTTAACTTTTGACTTCACACTGTGGAACCTATAATACTAATTGATTTGAGCTATATTTACTGAACATGATTTTTTCATTTTGACATATTTATTGGTTTGGAAATTCCAACATCTTAATATTTCTATTTTATGATCAGGTCAGTCAGATAAGAATAGCCAATAAGGAGGTTCTGCTCAGTGTTCTTGACCTTGCTGTTGGTGCAGAATTTGATCTTCCAACTAGCTTTTATGATTCTTTAGGTATCAATGACCCCTCAATGATGAATCACAGTTATAAACCTTAGACTGAATCTCATCGCCTGTTGTGTACTCCTATGTTTCCACAGGAAATCCTTTTTATGAAGCATACAATGCAGTGCCTTTTTATATTGAAAGTAACTACCTTGATATTCTTCACATAAATGGAACTGCTGATGGAAAAGGGACTGTACATGTCAAGGTATTGATGGTTCCCATTAGAAATCAGTTTTCATGCTTTATAGAATGGTGTTATCATGATATAATGATTACTTTGTGATAATATTGAAGTGGGCCCATCTATGTGGGGATGACATAGGACCATGCTATATTTGTTTGTAGTGCAGACATATGTCTGGTTCTATAATGTTTATTTTACCATCCACTGAATTGCTTACCTAAGCAGAATAAACTAATGGAAATTTTGTCCTGGCTGACTCATGTTGAAGGGAATTCGAGAAGGTAAAGCTCTTGTGCGTTTATCAATTAGTGAAGCTCCACAAAAATCAGATTACGTGCTTGTAAGTATTTGCTTGTTTTCAAAAAATGCAGCTATAATATGCACTATGCTAAATATTTTGGAAACCTATATTATTATGACAATATAGAAATGTTATCATGGTGTATACTGGTAATTTTGTTCAAGGTCATTTTTATCTTTTAGATCTACACCGTCTCTTTTTTATTTCCATACATTATCCTCAAGCGTTGTCTTTTTCTCTGTTTAACAAAACTTCTTTTATAGAAAAAAGTCATTGCTCTGTGTTACTTCCAAGATACTTTTTTAGGTGTTTATGACTAATGAGTTTTTTTTTTTGGGTGACAACCAATGATTTCCATGACCAGAAACATTGTGATTTATGATTTCTCATCAACAATTTATTTATTTCTCATTGCTACCTCATCCCTTTGTTAACGTTTAAACTGCTCATGCTCACTAATCTGCTTTGTAATTATCTTGCCTCTCTCCTCTTTCTCTGTCCCGTTGCACCATCTAAATCAGCTTTTTCCCTTAACAGATTAGAGTTGGCGCTCATATACATCCTCAAAATCCAGTCATTCACATCGGAAGCCCTCTTAACTTCAGTGTAAAAGGTGTGTTATTTTGAATTGCTCGGATGCCTTCACTTTCATGGAAAAACTGATATATATATATATATATATATATATATATATATATTTCTTCATGAATGATAATGTCATTCTGATTTCATATTTTAGGTTTGAGCGATACTGTTTCTGGACAGTGGTTTACCACAAATGGAAGTGTCATATCGGTTGACCCAATATCTGGGTTGGTCAAAGCTATTAGGGAAGGTTCAGCCCAAGGTGCTGAAATATTAATATTTGAGTACAGAAAATGAACTTTGCTGTGTTATTTCATTGTCTGGAGATTTTGCTTTAGAAAGTTAAAGGAATCTGTGGTTGAAATTTGTTATTATGAACAGTGTCTTTCCAGTATGCAAAATCAAAACTGCAAACAACAGTTACAGTGTTGAAAGGAGATACCATTTCCGTTGATGCTCCGAAAGAGATGTTAACCAATGTTCCATACCCTACGAAAGGATACAACTTCTCTGTGAAGCTAAGGTTTGTGAATTACAATCCTAGACATGCACTCTGTTTTAACGGAATTATCGATTTTCACAACTGAATTAATTGATATTAATAATACCTACAGCAGTAATGCTGGTTCACCTGGAGGAAACAATGGAGTTACATTTGATTGTAGAGTAGATCCGCCATACGTGGGGTATTTCTATCTCTTCTCATATTTATCTGAAAGATCTTTTTTAAATCCTTCAAAACTCTGTTCAATTTTTTATGTATATCTTCTTTTCGAATTAACTGAAGGTACGTGAAGCCATGGCTGGATTTGGACTCTGGCAACGCATACTGTCTTTTCTTCCCTTACTCACCAGAGCATTTGGTGTACTCAGTACCCAAGTTAGAAGGCTTGAGACCTGACATATCTCTCTCCATATATGCTTCCGATAGAGAAAATAATCGAATTTCAGGATCTGCTTCAGCGCTTTTTATTGGAGGGTTTTCTGTAAAGGAGATGGGCAAGGTATGACATACTAGCAGCAAAATTGGATCCATGGTTCTCTTTTTCCATCTTGTTGCTTGAGAGTACCTGTTTGGGATTTGCACGACAGAAGTGTTGATTTTATTTTTTTCGCCTGTTGAATACTGTTGATCTTGTGATCCCTCATACGATTGGTGAAACAAACTATAGAAAGTTTAGCTTGTGATGCTAAAAATGTTAATTTTTTTGTTCCCTCAGAATTCAATGCAACTGAATCTGTCTCCAGTCTCTAACAGCAGTATTATAACCATCTTGGGAAATACTGGTAAGTTCCATAGCATTTGAGTAGAAGAAATTTATTGTCGATTTCCAGTTTTTGCATATTTGATTCTACCTTCGAAATATTTGACCTCTTCCTTCTACCATGTTTTAGATGTTGAAATTCACTGGCATCACCCAGATTTGGTTATGGTTAATCCCATTCATAAAGAAGATTTTGGTATTCGAGGGTGGGCGCAATATGAGGTGAGTGGTTTTACTCTGGTTCAAAGCAAATCTAAATTTGAAATTATTTGGTTGTGTAGACAATTGTTTTCCCCAAGGTAGATGGTGGCTCAGCGTATCGGTAAGGTTGCCGTCAGTGGCAGCACAGGTTTGAATATTGGATGGAAAATTATCTTCAATGACTATAACGCTGCATACATCTATTGATCCCACTTGGAGGGAGCCTTTTCCACTGAGCTGCCTCGAATGAGCCTCGTGTTTCTTTGCTTTTGCGCTGCCATAAAATTAACAACTGATTGCTGAACTGATCCCTTTTTTTTGTCTATGTTTCCAGGTGAAAGTGCTGAAAGCCAAGAGATTCCAGGACAAAATCATCCTCACACTCCCAGCTACTGGTAACTTTAATAGAACTTGATTCCAATATGCAATTACAGAAATTCCTATGAAAATATGTAATGGCCGAGCATGATTGCAAGTTTAATTTTTCTTTTATCTGTTTTACAGGCCAGAGAGTAGAAATAGGTGTAAACTATGAACTTGAGGAAACACCGTCGTCCGGTGGAACCTTTGATAAAACCCTCATCGTAATCATACTGGGAAGTCTTCTGCTGCCAGCTCTCATAATGTGGATCTTTGGCTTCATGGGTGGACGACTGAGATCTCAGCGAACCAGTGCTCCGGCTACCACAAGCTATGCAGCAGCACCTACCACACCCTTAAGAAGCAGCCCTGCCATTGTAAATGAAATGTCTCCTCGGACGCCGCAACCATTTGTAGAATATGTGAGGAGAACAATTGATGAAACTCCATACTACAAGCGAGAAAGGAGAAGGGTTAATCCACAGAATACGTTTTAGGGTTTTCATGGGCTAATTGATACCTCCCAGTCTCCCACTATTCTCACACAGGTGGAGTGCATTCTTGCACTCATTGTTGTATAATCTTCTCACTGAAAATTTTGGTAATTAGTATTGTAAATTTTTGAATGTATGCTATCATTCTGTGTTAATTAGTGTCCATTTATTTGTATGGTTGCTAGGTTAATGTGGTTGAGAATGTGATGTTACCATGTCCATGCACGTCTCTTTCTCCAGATGCATTGCATTAATTATTGCTTCATCAAAAGAGACTGGTAAAACTGAATTTCACCATTTTTTGTTTAAAAAAAAAAACTTAGAGGACTAATTTTTTATTTTATTAGGGACTAATATATTTAATCAATAATTCTAGACGTACACCTATTTTTTTCAACCAGGTCCAACCAAGTTGTTTATGCGCGCACTATACGAACATAAATTTATATGTACAACAAACATGTTCTTATAGTTGATACAAATAGGTTTTAAAATTTGTTCCGTTTGTTTTTAAAATTTCTGTTCATTCTAGTAGTAATATTTTGTTAGTGCTTGTAGGGTGAGAGTGAGCAAAATTCACTTGGTTTGACTTGGTTAGAAAAAAGAGGTGTACGTGTAGCATGATTGATATTTAATATTTAAAAAGATTGAGAACAAATTTTACAGTTTAGTTTTTTGGGACTAATATGTATGGTACAAAATTTATTAATGAAAAATGGGAATATTTTAAATAATAAATGGTACAAAAATTTGGCTACAATATTTTCATACTACAAATTATTCAATTAAAAGATTTTAAAAATTTTAATTCGGATTTTATTAAAATTTTTATATTTTTAAACTTTAGAAGCTTAAATAAAGATTGACTAAAATTGTAACGAACTAACTCAACTAAGGAGATGAAATAAAACTTGCTTAAAAACTAACAAGTAGAAAGAAAAGAAAGAGATGGCGCCAAAATTTATATAAACCGTTACTCTTGTTTGCTTCCTAAGCTTACATGTTCTTCTATCTCCAAAACTTGAGAGCTGAAGTTTTCTTCCATCTCAAGAAAAAGAGCAAGAACTTACCTTTCTTTGAATTTCAGAGCAATGGACAAAGGTCCCAACTTTGTTCCTGGGTAATTTCGCTTCTTCTTCTTCACCCTGTTTGAAATGTATAGTTAATATGAATGCCAATGTTGTTGGGTTTGATTCTGATTTAGCTCAACCTTACAATTTGCAGCAAGTTATTTGTAGGCCTTATACCACCAACCATAACAAAAGGTTAGCACTTTATCTTGTGTTGATTTTCATATTCTTTTTGTGAATTTGGTGATTATTATATATGGTTTGCATGCATTGGTTTCTTGCTTACCATTTGAGTTTTGCAGGTCAATTACAGGACCACTTTGCTAAATATGGCGAGATTATAGAGTCTGTTTTCATGAATGATCGCTTCAACCCCCAGCGTCGCGGGTTCGGCTTTGTAAATTTTGCAGATCCCTCAGCAGCTGATAAAGCCATTAAGGACAAAAATCATTTTATCAACGGTCATAAGGTAAAAAAAAAAATGCAAGTGCTCTTGGCTTATTAGGGCTACTTCTTCTTCTTTATGAATTCTTTATTAGAAATCTTTTTCTTAGGTTGGTTTTTCTGATATCATGCATAGGTTCTGGTTGACAAATGGATAGCAAAGTTGAGGTCGAAAGATGGTTGGCACGTTATGACAAAAACACTTTATGTTTATCAAATTCCTCAACATGTGTCTTCAGGTAGGTTTGTTCTTTAGTTATTATTGTTTAGGGTACCCTATTGTGCTCATGCTGACATGCTTCTTTGGGAAGTAAATGTTGATGATGAATGAATGACTTGTATTTTTCTCTGTTTTTAAGGATGCTATGTTTGCATATTATGAACACTATGCTTTTGTTTCAGATGAATTGGCAACGTTCTTTGGTGAATATGGAGAAGTCAATTCTTGTAGAATACAAAGGGATGAACACTATGGATCTATTGACTTCGAGTCTGATAAAACCGTTGATGATATTCTAGCAGCTAATGGGAATTGGATCAATTTTCGTGGAAGATTTATGGTTAGTAGTAATCTTCTATTAAAACTTACTATCAATTTATCTGTCTGAAATCTCAATAACCATTTCTTCTTCTATTGAAACTTTTCAGAATTTGCTTTTTATCATTTTGTTCAAAAGAGAAAATTCTTGGAACTAAGCAAGTTTTCTTTATGTTGCATTGTAGCTGGAAATAAGCAAGCATATCATCCGAAGACACCTAAACAATGATAACAGATCCAGAGAAGGTGGCGATCTTCGTGCGCGCAATCCTCATCAAACAGCTGCTTATAGCCCGGCCAGATATGGTAGTGCTGCTCATCGTGGCCGTTACGGCGGCCAAAAATGTCATCGGCCGAGCTGGTGTATCCATTGGGGCTAGTAGTAGTGGAGGTCCCTCCAATGCTAGCCAAGATGATAATCCAGATTCTGTGTTTTCATATGCAATGGTGACAAAAAAAAAAAAAAGGGGCTTGAATAGACATAGATGATTTAGGGTCACAAAAAAGGACTGAGGGGTGTGTTGGTTTACTACAGATCTTTTGCTGATAAAATAAGGTTTCTTCTCTGTTTATTACATTTGCGTTTGTTCTTTTGAGAGAGGTGGTTCATTTGCATTGCTAGTTACTGCTCTAATGTATATTGAACATCATGGGATTGTGCTTCTATCTTAAATTTATTGTTGCAGCATAATTTTTGTTTCTGAAAAATAATTGTGTACTAGTTGGTATAAAAAAAAAGATCAGCACAATATAGGAATCCATGCAAACAAATAAACTGAAAATCACATTCCCTTGATAATTAAACCAAACAATACAATTTCTCTGCTCCTTAACATGTACTTTACAAGAGAAATTTGCATGGCCTGATAGAATGGAAAATACATACTACATTTACAATTGTGAGTTTGTGGCAAATTGAAACTCTGCTCATGATTAACTTAATGGTAAAGTACAGTTGTTTCAATTTTTTTTGAATTTATTAAAGGAAAATTATTATAAAAGATAAATATACAACAATAAAAATTTGAGTATGATAAATTACCATAAAGAAATTAGGATTATAACAAAAAAATAAATTTAAGGATTACATTTGTCTCTTTATAAAAAAAAGGGTTTGATCCTTCTTTTTAAATATTACATAAATTAATTATTCTTAATAAATTCAGTGAAATAGATATTTTTAATAATTAAATCTTTCTAATAATTCTTCTTACTAATTTTCACTTTATTAAATAAAAATGCTAGATAACTAGGCCTTTTTTTTAACCCGAACATTTTACAATAAGGTTTGGGTGAATGAGCGAATTAGGTGTGCTATATATTCTTAAAAAGGGTAAAGTACTATTTTGGTCTCTAACGATTGTGACATTGTCTATTTTGGTTCCTAACGTTTAAAACATCATATTTTTGTTCCAAAACATTTCAATTTTAATCAATCAAGTCCTAATTTCAGGTATTTCCAGCATCTGTCCTGTTTAATTATTTACAATGCTTAGATCTCTAAAATTGAAACGTTTTGGGACCAAAATAGAACGTTTTAAACGTTAGAGGCCAAAATAGAAAACGACCCAAACATTAGGGACCAAAACAATACTTTACCCTCTTAAAAAACTTGGGGCTGAATAAAATATTTTACAATAAGAAATTAGTTACAAGAATAGTTTTATTTGGTTGAATCAATTTAGTTAAACTTGATTCTAAATTTCTATTGAAGAGTTGCATTTAATGGTTGTGACTTGTGAGTGTGTATGAGTTGTGATACTCCAGTTTTTTTTAGAGCGGGAGTCACTTTTTCACGTTTGATAACTCGAAAAGCCAAGGAGGTTTTGCTCCTAGTTTTTTAGAGCATTTGTCAAGTAGCTTTTCAGAGTTGGCTCTGACTCTTCAAAAAGCAAAATGACACATTAACCATAAATTAATAAAAAGTCATTTTTATCAAATATCATATGTGTGACTCCTGCTTATTGAGAGCAAATTTTGAGTTGTTTTATCAAATGACTATACTATGACTTTTCAAGAACTATTTTTTGAGAGCCCAAAGAGCTCAGCCACTTTTTAAAAGCCATATTATTACCAAACCAACCCTAAATAGTGGAGATATAAGAATTCATTATGTTACGACAGCGACCGTGAATCCTTTAACGTACTAATCAAATCCTTATAATCATAAATATTTTCTATTTGGCCCTTTTGTTTTAAAAATTGTAATAAACTTCCCGCATTAGATGATAAAAGTTTTTGTTTCTGAAAAATTTGTTAGTTGCCACGTAAAAATAAAATTAGTTGGTGATCCTTAAACTAATTCCTAATTAAATAAAATAAAATAATGAAAGTTCTTTTAAATTTTAGAGAAACTAATCTTTACAAAACAAGTTTTAAAAAAAATTAGAGGACTAATTTGTTTTTTTCCTTAATTTATAGGGACTAATATATTTAATAATTCAAGATATTGAGAAGAAAATTTTCAATTTAATTTTTTTTAGAGAATAATCTATCCGGTAGAAAATTTGTTATGAAATAATGTTGATAATATACCAAAAAATAAATGGCACTAAAATTTGGTAACCAATATTTCCAAACGACAAATGATTTAATTAAAAATTTTATATTTTTAAACTATTAAACCTTAAAAAAAAATTGAGTAAAATTATAAATGTTGACGATGATGGATGAATGAATGAATTGTGTTTTTCTCTGTGTTTTAAGGATGCTGCTATATATGTTTGCATATTATGAACACTATGCTTTTGTTTTCAGATGCATTGTTAGAGTTCTTTGGTGAATATGGAAAAGCCATTTCTTGTAGTATAGAAAGGGATAAACACTCTGGATCTGTTGACTTCCAGTCTGATAAAACCGTTGATGATATTCTAGCAGCTAATGGGAATTGGATCAATTTTCGTGGAAGATTTATGGTAAGTAATCTTCTGTTATTTCTATGTTAATTAGAAGACTATTTCAACGTTAAATACAAGTTTATTTCGGTGCTATTTTATTTTTATAAAATGTATCTAAGCAAGTTTTCTTTATCTTATATTGTAGCTGGAAATAAGCAAGCATAGATTCCGAAGACACTCAAAGAATGCTAATAGATCACGAGAAGGTGGCGATTCTGGTGCGCAGATTCCTCGTCCAACGGCTGCTTATAGCCCGGCCGGAGGAAATACATCAAGTGGCCCGCGAGATGGTAACGGTAGGGTGGTTGGAAACCAGTTGTGGCTGCCATAGGCAGCCTTATGGCAGCCATGGAAATGTATATGGAGGTCAAGGTGCTAGGGTACCCTCTGTATCAATTCCTCAGTCTATGGGATATTACCATGTTCCTCCCACCATGTATTATCCTCAATATGGAATACCTTCCCATTATGGATATGGTGGTGCAATGGGATATGATATTGCTGCTCAAGCTGGCCGTTACGGCGGCCAAAGTGTCGTCGGGCGAGCCGGCGTATCCGCTCAAGGGGCTAGTGGTAGTGGAGGTTCCTCTAATGCAAGGCAAGTTGATAATTCAAAATCTCTGTTTTCATATGAAATGGACACAAAAGGGGATAGTGGGAGTGGAGGTGCCTCCAATGCAGGCTAAGATGATGATCCAGATTCTCTGTTTTTTCATATTCAATGATTTTGTCCTTTGTTCATAACATTTTGATTACTTTACTGCAAATCTTTTTTAGTACTTTGTGCTTTGGGCACATTATTTTGTACATGATGATGAGTTGAAAAAATTGTGCAGATAAATAGGGTTTCTTATTTGTTTATTACATTTGTGTTTGTTCTTTTGAATGAGTTAATGCTATGTATGTTGAACATACATGATAAATTTGCAAGTTCTGATAGAATGGGAAATACATTGGTCACTTACAATGGTGACAAATTGAAACTCTGCTCATGGTTAAGTTAAGGGTAAAGTACAATTTTTTTTTGTTTGTTTAAAATTTTTTTTGAATTTATTAAATAAAAATGTTGGGTAACTAAGCATTTTGTTAACCAAACATTTTACAATAAGATTTGAGTGAATGAGCGACTTAGAGTGTGCTACATAATAATTCTTAAAAAACTTGGGGTTGCACCAAACATTTTACAATAAGAAATGAATGACAAGAATAGTTTTTAGTTAAATTTAATTCTAATAATGACTTCAATTTAATGGGTAGTATCACTCTTTTCAACATAAGTGCGGCTTTTAAGAAGCCGCGGATAGTTTTGATGGGAATATGGATCTCTCAAATTTTTTAATCAATTGTTTTATAAGGTATAATATTTTATTATTTATTTTTTAAGTAGGATAAAAGGAGAATAGACGAGAGAATATATTGAATGGTGAGAAATCACATTTAACAAAAATTTGAGAGAAAAAAATTTGAAAGGATTCATTCCCGAACTGCTATACTTAAAGTAGTCAAATGTTATGTCAACGAATAAAGATCATTTAAAAGTTGTTAAATTGATAAAATTATAAAATAATGTTTTAATAATCATTGATTTTGTAATATTTATTATTTGTTGGGTTCCACTAATATTCATTTTTAAGGGTGACTAAACTATTAATTTTTAAAGTAATTAATAATTTTAAAAGAGCTTGATACTAATTCAACTAATAATCAACTTGCGTCCTGAGTAATTGTATTCATATTCGAAACTTGGCGAATACTAAGTAGCAAAGATATAGGAATCCATTATGTTACCACAACTGCTTTGAATCCTTGAACGTACTAATTAATCAAATCCTTATACTTATAAATATCTTTCTATTTGGTCCTCTTGTTTTAGAAAATGTAATCAACTCCATGCATTACGTGATAAAAGTTTTTGTTTATGATAAATATGTTATTCGCCTCTTAAAAATAAAAGTTAGTGATCCTTAATCTAATTCCTAATTAAATAAAATAAAGTAAAAAATATTCTTTTAAATTTTAGAGAAATTAATCCTTTATGAAACAAGTTTTTTTTAAAAAAAAAAATTAGAGGACTAATTTTTTTTAAAAATTTATTAGGGGCTAATATATTTAATATTTCAAAAGATTGAGAAGAAAATTTTCAATTTAGTCTTTTTAGAGACTAATTTGTCGCGTAGAAAATTTGTTTATAATTTGATAATATACCAAAAAAGAAATGATACAAAAATTTGGTTACAATATTTCCAAACGACAAATGATTTAATTAAAAGCTTTTAAGGTTTAATCTGGATTTGATAAAAAAAAATTATATTTTTAAACGGTTTTGTTAGGTGTACACATAAACACATTGAAACACATAAATTTAAATGAGTGATTAATTAGGATGTGTTTGTGTGTTTTATGTGTACACCAATATTAATTGTTTTTTTAAACTATAGAAACTTAAATAAAGATTGAGTAAAATCATAAGGAACTAAGGAGAGGAAATAAATCTTGCTTAAAAAATAAACAGAAAAGAAAGAAATGGCGCCAAAATTTATAAGACCGTTAAGACCGTTACTCTTGTGTGCTTTCCTAAGCTTACATTTTCTTCCATCTCAAGACACAAAAGAAAGAAAAACAGCAAGAACTTACTTTTCTTTGAATTTCAGAGCAATGGAAGAAGAAGGTCCCAACTTTGTTCCTGGGTAATTTCCTTTCTTCTTCTTCTTCTTCTACTTCTTCTTCACTCTCATTGAAATGTATAGTTAATATGAATGTCAATGTTGCTGGGTTTGATTCTGATTTAGCTCAACCTTACAATTTGCAGCAGGTTATATGTAGACTTTGTACCACCAACCATGGAAACTGGTTAGCAATTTGCAACAGGTTATATTGTATTGATTTTCATAATTCTTTTTTGTGAATTTGGTGATTATTATGGTTTCTTGCAGATCAATTAAAGGAGCACTTTGCTCAATATGGCGAGATTACGGATTCTGTCATCATCAATCATGACGACACGGGCACGCGTAACGGCTACGCCTTTGTAACTTTCAAAGATCCCTCTTCAGTTGATAAAGCTATTAAGGACAATGATCATCTTATCAATCACCATCTGGTAATAAATTTCGCCTTATTAGGACTTGTTCTTCTTATGCTTTAGGAATTCTTTGTTAAAAGTGTTTTATTCTTGGGTTTGTTTTTCTGATATGATGCACAGCTTAGGGTTGCCAAAACCAGATCAAAGGTGAGGTCGAGAGATCAAGATGACTATAAGACAAACAGACTTTATTTTTATCTACTTCCTAAGAATGTGTCTTCAGGTAGGTTTGTTCTTTAGTTAGTTATTGTTTTTCTCTGTGTTTAAGGATGCTATATATGTTTGCATATTATGAAGACTATGCTTTTGTTTCAGATGCAGTGTCAACGTTCTTTGGTGAATATGGAAAAGTCATTTCTTGTAGAATACAAAGGGGTACACACTATGGATATGTTTACTTCCAGTCTGATCAAACCGCTGATGATATTCTAGCAGCTTATGGAAATTGGATCAATTTTCGTGGAAGATTTATGGTTAGTAGTAATCGAGATGCATTATTTCTGTGCTATATGTAACTGTTTCTATGCTATCGTATGTTTTATTAATATATTTTGTAAATTTTTCTGTGCTGATGTTTATATTTTACGTGTTGTAAATGAAATGTGTCGAAGTGTATAGTGTTACATGTAGCTTTATTGATATATATATCTACTAGAACTAACTTTTTAGAATTTGCTTTTATTATTTTATTCTGTTCAAAAGAGATAATTCATGGAACTAAGAATGTTTTCTTTATCTTGTATTGTAGCTGGAAATAAGCAAGCATAAACTCCAAAAATACTTAGACAATGCTAACAGAGAAGGTGGCCATTCTGCTGCGCAGATTCCTCATCGAACCGCTGCTCATAGCCCGGCCGGAGAAAATACCTCGAGTGGCCGGCGAGATGGTAACAATAGGGCGGTTCAAAACCAGTTGTGGCAGCCTTATGGCAGCCATGGAAATGTATATGGTGGTGGTGGAGGTGCTATGGTACCCTCTGTAGCACTTCCTAACTCTATTGGATATGGATGTTACTATCCTCCCACCATGTCTGTTCCTCAATATGGAATACCTTCCCATTATGGATATGGTGGTGCATCAATGGGATATGGTAATGCAACAGGTTATGCTGGCCGTTACGGCGGCCAAAATGTCGTCGGCCGAGCCGGTGTATCCACTCAAGGGGCTAGTGGTAGTGGAACAGGTTATACTGGCCATTACGGCGGCCAAAATGTCGTCAGCTCGGCCGGTGTATATCAAGAGGCTAGAGGTAGTAGAGGTCCCTTGAATGCTAGTAGCCAAGTTGATGATTCAAATTCTCTATTTTCATATCCAATGGTGACACAAGGGGCTAGTGGTAGTGGAGGTTCCTCTAATGCAAACCAAGATGATAATTCAAATTCTCTGTTTTCATATGAAATGGTCACACAAGGGGCTAGTGGGAGTGGAGGTGTCTCCAATGCAAGCCAAGATGATAATCCAGAATCTCTGTTTTCATTTTTCATATCCAATTGTCAGAAAAGACTTTAAAATTGTATAGACATAGATAGATGATTTTGTCCTTCATTCATAACATTTTGATTTTGATTACTTTATGTATCAGACTGATGGGTGTGTTGCTTTACTGCAAATCTTTTTTAATATTTTGTGCTTTGGCCACATTATTGTACATGATCATGAGCTGAAAAAAATTGTGCAGATAAATTTGAACATCATAGGTTTCTTATGTATCATGTATGTATATTGAACAACATGGGATTGTGCAATTTCCCTACCCCTTAACATGTACTTTTACAAGATAAATTTGCAAGGCCTGATAGAATGGAAAAAAATTTGTCACTTATAATTGTGACAAATTAAAACTCTGCTCATGATTAAGTGTAAAGTACAATCTTTTGGTTTCAAAAAAGTATTTTTGAATTTATCAACTAGAAATGTTGGCTACTAAGCATTTTTCTTTTAACCAAGCACCTTATTTAATTGAATCAAATCAAATCGAAAAAAAAGAAAATTAAGTATATAGACTCCGTTATGTATACTCTCTTTTAGTGAATATCAAATTAGTGTTCATATAAAAATACAATAATTGTTTTATCCGTTAACTATATGGCATTTTTTTAATTAAAAAATATATATTTAATTAGAGAAAGTCTTGGGAGCCAATATTAGGGAGACAATAAGGAGTCAATATCATTTTTCTTTCTTTTTTCTCTCCTCTTTTACCACTTACTATTTTCCTAATTACACTTATTTACTCCCTATTGGTCCCCTAACGTTGATTCCTTAGCATTACTCATTTAATTAATAATAACGTGATTCCGCCACAAAAATATTACATGCCCTTAACAGTGAGAATGATTTTTATTAGGTGTTGCTCCTCCGCCGTCTATAACTATTTTTCAATTAGGTCCATTTTGTTTTTAAAATTGTAATTAACTTCCTACATTAGACATGATAAAATAAAATAATCAATGTTTTATCTTTGAAATTTTAGAGTGATTAATCATTTGCGAAACAAATTTCTTTTTTTAAAAAAAATTTATAAAGAACAAATATATTGAGAGGAAAATTTTCAAATTAGTATTTTCGGGATTATTATCCAGGTAAAAAATTTGTTATGAAATAATTTGATAACATACAAAAAAAAAATTATACAAAAATTTGGTTATAAAATTTCCAAACGACAAATTATCTAATTTAAATTATTGAACCTTAATCTCACCAAAAAAAATTATTGAACCTTAAATAAAGAATGAGTAGAAAAATCATAATTCAAAAAACAAAAAGAAAGAAGCATGGCGGCAAAATTTATATGAACCGTTAATCTTGTTTGCTTCCTAAGCCTACATTTTCTTCCATCTCCAAAATTTGAGTGCTCACGTTTTCTTCCACCTCAAGAAAAAGAAAAAAGAAAAGAGCAAGAACTTACCTTTATTTGAATTTCAGAGCAATAATGAACCAAGATTCCGGCTTTGTTCCTGGGTAATTTCCCTTCCTCCTCCTCTTTCCCTTCTTCTTCTTCTTCTTCTTCTTCTTCTTCTTCTTCTTCTTCTTCTTCTTCTTCTTCTTCTTCTTCTTCTTCTTCTTCTTCTTCATGAAATGTATAGTTAGATATGAATGTGAATGTGAATGTTGTTGAGTTCAATTCTAATTTATTTAAACTCTACAATTTGCAGCAAGTTATTTGTACGGCTTATACCACCAACCATAACAATTGGTTAGCACTTTCTCTTTTCTTCTTCATGTTATGCATTTCTTTCTTTCTTGCTTACCATTTGAGATTTAATTTGCAGATCAATTAAGAGAGTACTTTGCTCAATATGGCACCATTAGGGATTCTATCTTCATTCTAGATCCCAACACCAGCCAGCCTCGCGGATTCGGCTTTGTCAATTTCGTTAATCCCTCTTCACTTGATCGAGTCATTGAGGACAACAGTCACTGTATCAATGATCATTGGGTAACTAATTACAAACAATGCAAATGCACATCTTCTTGAATCCTTTATCAATGTTTTTTTTCTTTCTTCCTGATAAAATCATATGCATGTATAGATTGGGGTTGATAGATGCACATTAGATGGGAAAAGGGAAGGCTTTAAGAGTAACAGACTTTATGTCTATGGAATTCCTCCACCACTCTCTTCATCAGGTAGGTTTGTTAGTTCTAATTCAGAATCTAATTCTTTTAACTTTTAACTCAGTCTTGTATTTTTTCAAATCCCTCCTTGCTTGATTTTGTTTTCAGATGCATTGGCAAAGTTCTTTGGTGGTTATGGACAAGTCATTGCTTGTAGTACAGATAGGGGAAAATGCCAAGGATCTATTTACTTTGAATCTAGCAAAAGTGTTGATGATGTTATAGCAGCAAATCAAAGTTGGATTTCTTTAAATGGAGGAGTTATGGTGAGGAATAATAATTAATCTTCTATTCAAATTTTGTATCTAATTTTGCACCATTATTATCTAATTTTGCATTGTGTGTAGATGGAATTAAGCAAGTATGTTCTAAGAAGGCACCCAATTCTTCTACCTCGCTTAAGACACTTATACAAGGCGGTTGCATCCGGAAGAGGTGGCGATATTGCAGCGCAGAATCCTCCTCAAACGGCAGTTTATAACCCGGCCGGACAAAACATGACGCCGAGTGGTGGTGTGGTGGTTAATAACCAGTTGTGGCAGCCTTATGGAAGCTATGGAAATATAAGTGGTGGTGGAGGTGCTAATGCTATGGTATCCATTCTACAATTTCCTAGCTCCACTGGATATGAATATTCATATTACTATGCTCCTCCTCCCACCATGTATAATCCTCAATATCAATATGGAATACCTTCCCATTATGGATATGGTGGTGCTCAAGTTGGCCGTTACGGCGGCCAAAATGTTGTTAGCCGCGCCGGTGTATTCACTCAACGGGCTAGTGGTTATGCTGGCCATTACGGCGGCCAAAATGTCCTTGGCTCGGCCGGCGTCTATCAAGAGGCTAGTGGTAGTGCAACGGGTTATGCTGGCCATTATGGAGGCCAAAATGTCGTCGGCTCGGCCGGTGTCTCTCAAGAGGCTAGTGGTAGTGGTAGTGGTGGAGGTCCCTTGAATGCTACTACTAGGCAAGCTGATAATTCAAGTTCTCTATTTTCATATCCAATGGTGACACAAGGGGCTAGTGGGAGTGGAGGTTCCTCTAATGCAAAGCAAGATGACAATTCAAATTCTCTGTTTTCATATGAAATGGTCACAAAAGGGGATAGTGGGAGTGGAGGTGCTTCCAATGCAAGGCAAGATGATGATCCAGATTCTCTGTTTCCATATCCAATGTTCACAGAAAAAGGACTTTAAAATTGTATAGACATAGATATCTAGATGATTTTGTCCAAATCTTTATACATGATGAGAGAAAGAGGTCTTGTATTAGCAGCAGAGAAGCATGAAATGTGAAAGAATAGAGTTTGGAATATTATTGAGTTAGTTAATCAGGTACATACAATCCAAAGGGAACTATATATAGGCAAAAGAGTAACTTCCCAAGAAGAGAGTAGCTATAATAACAGACACTCAACTGTTTCTAACAGAAGATTAATATACACATAATTACTTGCTAGTTAAGCAACTTTCCTTTACAAACTGAAGATCACATTCCCTTAATAATTAAACCAAACAATGCAATTTCCCTACTCCCTAACATGTGCTTTACAAGATAAATTTGCAAGGTCTGATATAATGGAAAATGCTGGTAAATCCATCTGTAGTTGAATTCATGTGAAGTTGATATTTTAAGCTATTATATTATAATTTAGTCAGACATATCAAATTATTTAACGTTTTTAACAAGCAACTTCACATGAGGATTTTACATGAAAAATACATTGGTCATTTACAATTGTGACAAATTGAAACTCTGTGCTCATGAGTAAGCTAAGGACTTAAGGGTAATGTACACTTTTTTTTTTCAAAAGTTTTTGAATTTATCCATCAGAAATGATAGGTAATTAAGATTTTTTTTAACTAAACATTTTAGTTAATTGAATGTTGTCGTAGAAAACATGCATTCGTTGGTTGTAGCATCACTCTTTTCAACATGAAGCCGTCGCTGCTGCTGAATCAAGAGAGATAGAGAGTGAGGGACAAAGAAGGAGGCACCATTGAGAGAAAATGGAAGAGGAAGGTGGCGAAGGCGTGATGGATGCCACCGCCGCTGCCGTTGCTGCTGCTGGAGCAGAAAAATAAAGTATAGAAAAATGAAAGAAGAAGAAAAGTAGAGAGGGAGACACCATTTACACCAAGTCCATTCCGAAATCAAATAATTTTTTTAAAAAATAATATTAAAATAACGTCTATTTGACATCGAAATAATTTTTTATTTTATATTTGGCAAAATATATGCACACGGGTTTTCAATTAGGTCCATTTTGTTTTAAAAATTATATTCAACTTCCTGCATTTAAATGATATGAATTTTTGTTTCTCATAAACTTGTTAGTGATCCTTAAACTAATTATTAATTAAATAAAATAAAATAATTAATATTTTATCTTTGAAATTTTAGAAAGGTTAATCCATTTTGAAAAAAGTTTCTCTAATATTTTTCTTTTTCTTTTAATAAGGACTAATATATTTAATATTTCAAAACATTGAGAATAAAATTTTAAATTTAGTTTTAGTTTTTTGGGAGTAATTTTTCCGGGTAAAAAGTTAGTTACTAAATAATTTGATAATATACCAAAAAGAAATTATAAAAAAATTTTGTTATAAAATTTCCAAATGACAAATGATCTAATTAAAAGCTCTTAAGGTGTAATTAGTATTTGATTAAATTTTAAAAAAAAAAACAAAAAAAACCAAAAAAACAAAAAGAAAGAAGCATGGCGCCAAAATTTATATGAACCGTTGCTGTTGTTTGCTGCCTAAGCTTACATTTTCTTCCATCTCCAAAATTTGAGAGCTGACGTTTTCTTCCACCTCAAGAAAAAGAAAAAAGAAAGAGCAAGAACTTACCTTTATTTGAATTTGAGGAGCAATAATGGACCAAGATTCCATCTTTCTTCCTGGGTAATTTCCCTTCTTCTTCTTCTTCATCATCATCACTCTGTTTGAAATGTATAGTTAGATATGAATGTGAATGTTCTAATTTAGCTCAACTCCAATTTGCAGCAAGATATTTGTAAGCCTTATACCACCAACCATAACAAATGGTTAGCACTTTCTCTTTTATTCATTTTCATATTCTCTTTGTGAATTTTGGTGATTCTTATGGTTTTCATTCATGCATTGGTTTAATTTCTTGCAGATCAATTAAGAGAGCACTTTGCTCAATATGGCACCATCAGGCATTCTATCTTCATTACAGATCCCAACACCAACAACACCAGCGAGCCTCGCGGATTCGGGTTCGTGAATTTCACTGATCTCTCTGCTGTTGATAGAGTCATTGATGACAATAACCATTTCATCAATGGAATTCAGGTAATTATTGAAAACATGAATTCTTTATTAAAAGTCTCTTCTTTTTTCTGATAAAATCATTATCATGCATATATATATATAGGTTGGGGTTGACAAATGCACATTACAAGGAAGAAAAAGAGAAGGCTTTAAGACTAACATACTTTATGTCTATGGAATTCGTCCAACACTTTCTTCAGGTAGGTTTGTTTGTTAATTAGTTCTTATATTTAGTATCTAATTCTTTTTTTTTTAACTCATCCTTGATTTTATTTGTTTTCAGATGCATTGGCAAATTTCTTTGGTCAACATGGACGAGTCATTTCTTGTAGTATAGATAGGGCAAAATGCCAAGGATCTGTTTACTTCGATTCTAGCAAAAGTGTTGAAGATATTCTAGCATCTTTTGGGAGTTGGGTTGATTTACAGCGAGGAGTTAGGGTGAGGAATCTTCTATCCAAACTTTAGTATCTATTTTCGTTAATGTGACTTAAATTTTCTGTGCTAGACTTTGTTATTTTTGTTATTAGCACGTGGGCCTATTAGATATGAAACATATGGATGAATGATTGAATGTGTATACAGTTAAATTTATTATAATTTTATTGTTTTGAACAAGAGAGGAAGTTCTTGGAACTGAGAATTTTTTTTTTTATCTTGCATTGTATGTAGCTGGAAATAAGCAAGTATGTCCTAAGAAGGCAACCAATTGCTCCATCTTCTCCTTCTCCACCTCATTTAAGACACTCAAACATTGCTGAATCATCCGGAAGACGAGGCGATTTTGGAGTGCATGGTCCTCTTCAACCGGCGGTTTATAACCCGGCCGGAGGAACCACGACGGTTTATAACGTGTTCTGGCAGCCTTATGTAAGCTATGGAAATATAAGTGGTGCTAATGCTATGGTACCATGTTACTATGCTCCTCCCATCATGCATAATCCTCAATATGGAACACCTTTCCATTATGGAAATGGTGGTGCAATGGCTGGTTATGCTGGCCATTACGGCGGCCAAAATGTCCTCGGCTCGGGCTCGGCCGGTGTCTCTCAAGAGGCCAGTGGTAGTAGTGGAGGTACCTTGAATGCTACTAGCCAAGGTGATAGTCCAAAATCTCTGTTTTCATATGAAATGGTCACAAGAAAAGGATTTGGGAATTGAATAGATATAGATGAGTTTGTTTGTTCTTCATTCATAACATTTGATGATTACTTTATTATGTATCATTTTGATGGTTGTGCTTTGGGCACATTATTTTTGTACATGATGATGAGTTGAAAAAAATTGGGCAGATACATATAATAAGGTTTTGTTCTTTATTTATGACATTTGTGTTTGTTCTTTTGAAAGGAATGGTTCATCTGCATTGCTTGTTACTGCTCATGTATGTTTGTATTGAACATCATGGGATTGTTTGTGTCTCTATCTTAATTTATTTTTTGCAGCATAATTAGTGACCATAAAAGAATTGGAAAAACAAGTAATGAAATTTGTATATGATAAAGTAAGGAGTTAAACACTGTATCAGGTTTTGTTCTATATCCCTATATGCTTCGATTATTATTAATTTTAAATAGAGAAAATTGTAGTATTATTAAATTTGTGTGTAAATTATTGTTAAATTAATTTAATTAATGTATATATGATATTATAACGTATTATGTTACAACTATGCTACGTAACTAATAAATTAGTAGCCAATAGTAACCAACAGTACAATAAGAGATCATCCAAAATTATAAAATAGAGCATCTATAAAATAAAATTAATCATCCAAATAAACAAAATGATCATCTAAAATTTAAAAACTGACCATCCAAATAAATAAAATGGATATCTAACAAATAAAAAATCATTTAGTGGCACCCCTCTCTCTCTTCACTTCTGCTTACTTTCTCTCTTTTCTCCCTTTCTTCTTTCAATGGTTATATTACCTTAAAAACAATTAAACTCCATGGCTTTTGTTGAAGATGAATCCAAACCAACCTTCGTTCTTCAATACGATAGCGGAGCGCAGCATTGTTGGAAGTCCCGTTGGTGGTGACAGTAGAGTCTGTCGTGGCGACAACAGCATTAACGAGCGTGTAGAGAATGCCTTCTGCTATAGCGACAACTTCATCGAAGTGGAAATAGGAGATAGGAGAGTGGAGTTCCGATGAAGGAGGGAAATGAGTTGAGTGTCTTTGCTATGGAGGATTATTGATGAGAAGCTTTGAGAGGAAAGTGGAGTTCCAATGAAGGAGGGAAAGGAGTCGAATGTCTCTGCCATGGAGAATTGTTGAATGTTGATGACAAGCCTCAAAGCTTCTAAGAGACGCTTCTTTCTCATATTCTCATGATAAATGAGATTACTCACGATTTAGGAGAAGAGTAATACTGAGATAGTGAGATGAGAGAATAATATATAATTTCAGTATTTTTTAAAATTTAAAATAATTATTATTTTATTGGTTATGTATTGGTTATTAAAGCATTGGTCACCAATACTTTTTCATTAGGTTATGGTTTCTCACAATAATCCTTAATTCGACTGTTTAGAGTTTTGAATTTCGGCAATTGTTTATCCAAGTTTGTTATAACTTACTAGAGACTAATTTATATGTTAAATTTTTTATACTTGAATTTAGACATTTGAATTAAGTTTTAGAAATAATGAAATCTGTTTTTAATATGTATATATTGATAATTGATATTCTAGAAAAAATGCTATACTATAGTTTTCATAATATTATTATGTATTGGGTTATTCTACTTATACATTAAAATAAGCAATTAGTGTATAGTGTATACCGTATAAAACACATTAAAATATAAAATGAGTTATACTAGGTGTACATCAAAATCAGCCATTAAAATTAACCACCAATGTATAATACACATTGAAATATGAAATACACACTAAAAATGAGTTAAATTACATGTGTATTTTGTATTTTATTATGTATTATACATGATGACTGATTTTAATAGCTGATTTTAGTGTGTAAATAAAATTCTTGATATAGAATATATATTGGAAATAATAAAATAAATATATGTATTATACATAAATACACCAACAACTGATTTTGGTGACTAATTTTCATATACAAATAGAATTTCTCTATTATAGGTATTTAAAATTTGGATTAAGTCTGTCTAATTTAAAAATAGGGCTTTTTTATATTAATGCGCAAGAAAAATTCTTTATTTCCCAAAATACGCATGGTTTGTTTTAATTCTCAAACGCATTCACCATCTCACCTGCGCCAAGAGTGAAATGGATTCTTTCTTCATTTCACCTGCGTCAGGAGAGAAATGGCGCCTGAAAAAACTGCTCCCCATCTTCTTCATACAGTAGGCGAAATGGACTATTTGCGTGTTGCTAAACTAAGAAAAAAAATTAATAATTTATATAAACAAAAATTAAGCAAAGAAAAAATAAAATGAACAAATAAAAAATAAACCAAACAAATTAATAATTTATCATAACGCAGTGAAAAATATTTTTTTATTATATTTTGATGGTTGATATCTTTTACAAATATAAATATTTTAGTATAAATAAAAGGATCGTACATAATTTTTTTTGTTTGTTTTGGAAGGTTATTTCTCTTTAGCTTGTACAAGTTCCGTCATTAAGCCATTGGCTTGACAAAATGTCATAAATATTTTATGAATGAAAAATGATAAAAAAAAATAAACTTAGAGGACACTCTTTTAAAAAATAAAAAACTAAGAAAAGTAAAACCAACAAATAAAAATTAAACCAAACTAATTAAATCATAATTTATCATAATACATTGAAAAAGGACTTCGTACATAACATTTTGATGGTTAATATCTGTAAATATTTTTGTACCAATAGAAGGACTCAACTTCGTACATTATGATTTAATTAGTTTGGTTTATTTTTTATTTCTTCATTTTATTTTTTTTGTTTTTTATTTTTAAAAGAGTACTCAACTGTGTTATCTTCTAAGTTTTTTTTTTTTATCATCTTTCATTGATAAAATATTTATCACATTTTGTCAAGCTAATGGCTCAATCGCGGAACTTGTACAAGCCAAAGGAGAAATGACCTTCCAAAACAAAAAAAAAATGTTAAGTACGAAGTCCTTTTATTTGTACTAAAATATTTATACTTGTAGAAGATATCAACCATCAAAATATAATGAAAAAAATATTTTTCAATACATTATAATAAATTATTAATTTGTTTTGGTTTATTTTTTATTTGTTCATTTTATTTTTTCTTAGCTTAATTTTTGTTTATATAAATTATTAATTTTTTTTCTTAGTCTAGCAACACGCAAACTTTCCATTTCGCATACGGTATGAAGGAGATGAGGAGCAACTTTGTCAAGCGTCATTTCTCTCATGGTGTAGGTGAGATGGGTGCCATTTCACTCCTGGCGTATGTGAAATGGTGGCAGGCGAAATGAAGAAGGAATTCATTTCACTCCTGGCGCAGGTGAGATGGTGGATGCATAAATTGGGAATTAAAATAAGTTATGCGCATTTTGGGAAATAAAGAATTTTCCCAACGCATTAAGGTAAAAAAGTCTTAAAAATAGTGATCAAGTTATCAATTTATGATTATTATTGATTGGTTTAATTATTCTGTTAATGATTATAGTTTTATCAAATTTTCAATTATGTTTTTATATTTTTTTCTTTAATTAAATTTTTACATGATATTCAAATTTTTAATTAAGTCCATAAAAATAAACTAATTTAATAATAAAATATTTTTTTTATAAACAAAATATTCTATTAAATTTAACTATTTTGTTGGGAAAGGATTTAATTATAAAAATAAATATTGTACAAAAAATTAAAACGTATAAAAAGGAAGCGAGAGAGTGAGTGTGGTATATAAACCTAATCTGATATCTGATTTCTAGGGTTACGTTTTACTCTTCTCTCTCTAGCTCTCTCCCCTCTTTTCTTCTTTCACCCTTTTTCTGCTTCCAAATCCCCCAAAACCAAAACCCCTTTCTCTCTCTAGCGCGATGGACTCTGCCGGCAACGAACAATTCGTCGGTGGCGGAGAACCCTTCTCCCACAGAGAAGAAGAACACGAACTCCAACACCACAGAAGAGAAGAAGATGAAGAAGACGAAGAACACGAACATCACCACAATTCTCAGCCTCTTTCTGGCGATGGTGCTAGCCCTGGGTAACTTCTCTCTCTCTGAATTATCAATTATACCCTTTCCTATTTCCTTACCTACCAAAGATTCTATCTTTTTACCTTCGATGAATTCAGTTCACCTTTTCCCCCCCCCGAAAAGTTTAGGTTTTTTTTTCGCAATTCAATGAAAAAGGGTTTTTTTTGTTATATTTGTTTTATGTTGTTAGATGTTGGTATTCTTAGATTTGGTTCTAATTTAACTCGGCCCCATAATTTGCAGAAAGATATTTATAGGTGGTTTAGCAAGAGATACGACCGTAGGTTAGTGCTTTTTTCTATTATTATTTCTGAATCTTAAGTTCTTAGGGTTCCAAAACCCTTCTCTATAGTGTGCACTTCTACAGGTTAGTGCTCTTTTTTGCTGCTTGTTTAACTTCTTTTTTACAATATGAGTTGTGTTTGTGTATGGATTTGCAGCCCAATTTGTGAAGCACTTTGGTAAATATGGTGAGATTACGGATTCCGTCATCATGAAGGACCGAAAAACCGGTCAGCCTCGTGGATTCGGCTTTATAACTTATGCGGATCCATCTGTGGTTGATAAAGTCATTGAGGATAATCATGTTATCAATGGCAAACAGGTAAGGCACTAAGGTTTGCACTTCATGATCTATTAGTTTTAGGGCTTATTCTAGTGATTAGTGGATGTATGATTTGATGGCCTCTTTTATGGTTTTGGGATCATATATAGGTTGAGATTAAGCGCACGATACCGAGGGGAGCTGTTGGCTCTAAGGATTTTAGGACAAAGAAAATTTTTGTAGGTGGAATTCCTTCAACTGTGACTGAAGGTAGGCTGCCTCGTTAGTGACCTAATTATTGCTGCTTGAATAGGAGGTGTCAACAAGGGGGTCAGCTGATACAAAACCTTGACATGAGAGGGAGTACTCAAATTTTAGGACATAATGGACGTATAATCATATATATAATAAGAAGTTATCGAAGTTTTGATTTCTGTAGTTCGATTTTGTTTTTCCATATATATGAGAGTACTATTTAGGATTTGTTGTGAGTTTGATAGTTTTGCTCTGGTGCTGTATTCAGAGACAGTTCCATCATTTACTTTATTTGATATGTTCAAATATGCATTGCATTCGAGAATCTTATGAATCACTTGTGTGCACATCATTTACATCTGCATTCTGCAAGATGTGTTGTGTGTATCATCAGTTCATGGTGGTATGTAAGTGATTGAATGTATTTATCATGACTTGAATTTCATGATTCGAAGTTTTTTCTAAGTAACCCAATTAGCTGCTTCTCAACCACTAAATGAATTTATTGGCTTTTAAAAGAAGAGAGCTTTGCCAACCATGAAGTTGCTACACAGATGAATTCATACTTCTTCTTTTGTATTGCTTTTAAACTCTTAATTTCCACTTGTGCAGATGAATTTAGAGACTTTTTTACACGCTATGGAGAAGTCAAGGATCACCAAATAATGAGGGACCACTCCACAAATCGTTCTCGAGGATTTGGGTTTATCACCTTCGACTCTGAGGAAGCTGTTGATGATCTGCTGTCCATGGGGAACAGGATTGAGTTTGCTGGAGCTCAGGTGAGGAATCTTTCAATTCTAAATGTATTCCTGCATTGTCTTATTGTACACAGCACGCATGTCAATATGTCATACATGGAATTCAAAGGGCTATCATTCATGTGGTTTACTTCTAAATTTGAGTGTTCTTTATTTATTTATTTTTTCCGTTGTTGCATTTTGGCTTGTAGTTCTTGTTGGAATCACAGAAAAATTCTGATGTTTTGGTTATGTCTAACCTGTAGTGCTTCTTAATATTTATGTTTGAACAGCCAACAGTGGTTGTTCATTATAGCTCTGTTCATTCATGTCCAAATATTTTTGGGTCGTTAATTATGATACACTTTTTGCAAATATCCGTTTTACATGATTGTTTACTTCTGTATATAATTGGATTTGGATGTAGCATCTTCTATGTACATACTGCTTGACTAGGGTGGAATTTTCTTGGTGCCTAGGTTAGCTTTGGTTATTGGATAGTGTGCAGAAACTGTTGAATGAGTAGGGTGTGTGGGGGAGGTTCTTACCATATTTATTTATTTTGATGAATTAGAAATTCACCTCATTTTTTATTGTTCCTCCCATTAAAATGCATGAGTTCCACTGTTTGAATGACCATTGTGGTTTGCTGCTTTGTGAATCATGATCCCCCCCCCCCCTTCTTTCCCTGCGTCCCCCAATACCGTGTGTGTAACTTGTTCTATTTTGTTTTTCCTATTATGTGAAACTTTTTATCAATTAAAGAAGTTTGTTTTCTTGCATTTTAGGTGGAAATCAAGAAGGCTGAACCAAAGAAGCCAAACCCACCACCTACATCATCCAAGCGCTATAATGACTCAAGGTCTTCATATGGTGGTGGATACGGAGATGCTTATGATGGATTTGGTGGAAGCTTTGGTGTTGGTGGTTATCGGTCAGGTGGCATGTACGGTGGTAGGAGTGGTGCTTATAGTGGCTACGGAAGTGAATTCGGCGGGTATGGAGGATATGCCGGTGCGATGGGCCCATACAGAGGAGATCCTTCCTTGGGATATGCTGGCCGTTACGGTGGTGGAGCCTTTAGCCGAGGCTATGATCTTGGTGGGTATGGTGGAGCTAGCGAGAATTACGGGGCATATGGTGGTGCTGCTGC
>JASCZI010060526.1:84761-96594 GCA_036250425.1 Stylosanthes scabra
TGGGAGTAGAGGAGGATACGGTGCTGGTCGATATCATCCTTATGGAAGATAAAAGCTTGTAAAGCATATTTTAATCATTTAGGACTAATGTCTAGCACCAAATTAAAGCGTATGTACTGTGTTTTTTTAGGTTATTTCTTTGGGATGAAAGAAAATTGTCCGGCATACTTATATTTTCAGCGTACTCTGTTCATTTTTCAGTTTTAGATTGAAATTCCCCTTTTTTCCCCGTTGAACTAGGTTGTGATTGTTGCAAGATCTGCAAATTGAAAAGATGATGTAATCTTAATTTTGTTTGCCATTACTTGCTAGTTGTTACAATGTTATTTACTACTTCCTTTATTTTGACTTTTCATGCATGAAAGATATTAAAGTTTCCTAGATGCTTTTTGTAATAAAAAAATTTTGCTTCTGAAATCATTGCTACAAAGCGAACTACAAAAGAAGAATGGATTCTACTTTCATTTGGTTTTTGGATATTTAGGTGCTAAGTACTTAGAATTTGATATACCTAAACTTTTGCTTGCTATTAAACTTTACTTCACTTGAATGTAATGAACAACACCCACCCATTTATGTGTTCTATACAGACATGAAGAGATTCGGATATAATTGTTAGATAAACGACATGAAGAGTTTCAGATATGTTGGTTAGACGAACGGCATGCTTCTTGCCATTCCATGAAGCGGCTTACTAGACATCCAACTTGTACCACCTGGAAGTATCTTGACATTTCCTTTTTCTCTTTATATATAGAGTTTAATTTTGATGCACTGACGATGTAAAGAGTTTTACACAGTGATCCAATCAAATTTATGCATTTATTTGACTTTAGAAGTAGTAGGCTTGAAAATTAATTGTTTTTGATAATGTGGTAACATCGCATTGGATGTATATGTAAAACTCTTTTACACTGCATGGAAATTAAATTCTTATATATATACAGTCTCTTCTGTACCGTATGAGGGCCCGTTTTGAGTACTAAAAATGACATGTATGATTACAAAAATGTTGATGAGTATATCTTGTCTGGTTCCATTTGATTCCAGAAGACCTTTAATCACATTGTTTCTCTTTTAACTTCCTTTCATAAAGGCAAATTGAAAAAGCTCCCTTCATTTTAACAAAGTATGATTAAAAAATGGTGGCAAAGGACAGCACAGGTCTCATGGTTTTCTACAAGGGCTTATAACTTGTATCTTGCTTTTCTCATATGAACATACATGAACATTAATTCACTAGTACAAGATTGAGCTTCCTTATTTCCAAGGAAATTATCTATGGGATCCAACATTTGTTGTTTCCTTTTTAAGACTAAGAGTCTATAATCCAATATTGTAAGAAATGTCTAAGTTAGTTGTATGTATGTCCGTAAGATTGGAAATTATTTGGTTCAGATCTAAGGTGATACATATATGAAAAGTTCTTTTACAATAAAGATTTTATCATTTATATTTTATAAAAATTAAAATAACATACATATATGGACCTATATACTTTTAATAAAATTTACATTATTATGAGAAAAGGCACTTGTAAGATAGGTTCAAAGATTTCTTTTAAGAGTTATGAAAGCTATGAGAAGGAGTGGTAACCTCACGTGCAGAATCACCGGCAAGAATGGCAGAGCCTTATGTGGCAAAGGCCCCCTCCATTGAAATTCATTTTAATAGTGATTTGAGTGGAAAATAAATTAACAATGTTTTTTCTTCTTTTGTGTTTTATTCTCTGATTGGTCAACAGGCTGTGATGCCCCTTGTACTACTAGACCACCTCTATTATTCATTTCATGCCCTTGTCGTCTATGTTCTCAATAATGCACACAACATTAAGATTCTTGCATCATTCATTTTTTTTTTTATATATTTAATCACAGAATTGTATCATTCATCTTTAATATAGATACATGTGTGTCTTCATGCTTCTATTTTTTTTTATTTAATTTTCTTCTTGTCAATACTTTTTAGTTTTTTTATCAAGTTAAAGATTGAGATTTTACGTAAAATAAAAAATAAATTAAACGTATAAAATATAAAATTATAATAAGATTTAAATAATAAAAAAAACTATTTTACTAGAATATTTTTAAAATAGTTAATCCATTTAAAATTATAATAGTAAAATATTTTAAGAAAGTTAATATATAACTATTTGACAAGATTTAAATAATAAAATCTTTTATTTTAGTCGGAATTTTTTTTTTAATAAATTAACCGGTGTATTTTTTTTGGTGTCTAACCGGTCTAATGTTTAAGAATAAGTAACCGTAATAACATGAATTGAAGGTATCAAATTTGATTCCTTACCATAATTATTTAGAAATTATATATATATATATATAAGGGTATAAATGTATTAGGTATAGATGTTCTCAAAGGAAAAACTAATGATTACAAAATGCAATTTGCATTATTATATATATGTGTAAATTATAAAATTATTTTTCTACTGCCAACAAATAATATTCTCATCAAAACTTTTCATAAGTCCCAATTTTGTAGATGTGTATGTATCATAGATTTACAATACAAATCTACAATATATCCGACATGCATATTCTCTTAATATATTTATTTGATATTTATTGTCAATATCTATGTATCTGAGAAAATTAAACTCATTAAATATAAATTAATATACCATATTTTATATTAAGTCCACAATATAATGTTTAAGAAAGATATAAAAGTAACCACATCTCCTAGCACAAGTGGTAAGTGGCTGGATTGCTTAAGTGTCTAGTTTCGGATTTGAACTTTGGTGGCGACATGTATACAGAAGGAGATATAATTACGTTAAACCCTCCGAAATGAGCACTCGATATGACATAAGGAATTAGTCTAGATCTATCAGGCCTAGAATACCCTCTTACCAATATATATATATAAATAAGTGCTCCCATAATTCCATTTAGTTAATTCTAAAATACAAATATTAAATAATATATATATAGATATATTAAATCTAATAATTAATTTTATCTAACATATTTTTTTATATATACATAAATTAAAAATTAACGATTATTTTTATATTTTTATATTTCTATATACTTTTATATGGTACCAAAAGGGCACCTTCCACTTATTAAAGCTAAGGTGACGAACTAAAATAATGATTCATGATCCAAATAATATGATCAATTACAGGTTATCATCATCAATGGAAATTATTGTTGAAAACATGTTTAGGTCATTGGTTATGTCTCCTATCATTGTGGTCCCCACATGTTGCACAATGTCCTCTAAATCCCACCTAATAATTACACGTGGCAAAGCTGTGTGTAAAGTTATAAACTGTGTATGCACCCCATGGCTACTCCATATACTGTCATCATCAGTCTCAACCCTATTTAAGTTTTTATTTTTATAAAGGTCCTAGTTAAAGTCTAGAAACTCAATCTAAGTCGGGGTTTTTCCATCCCATAATTGATTGGCAAAAGAGTTATTATATGCTTATATTACATCCACATATATACTTAGTATTAAATTTCAAAGGATAAAGTATTTTTTTTGGTCGTGATGTTTGCGAAAAATTTTAATTTTGTCCCTAAAGTTTAATTTGTTGTAATTTTATTCTTGAAGTTTTCGAAATACAATAATTTTGTCTCTATCGTCAATCAGCATTAAAATCATTAACAGACATCAATGATATGGAGACAAAATTGATGCATTTGGAAAACTTCAAGGACAAAATTGCAATAAATCAAATTTTAGGGACAAAATTAAAACTTTTCGCGATCATCAGGGACACAAAAAATACTTTACCTTAAATTAATTTAATGTTCATATACGCATTAAATTTATACAAATACAGAACACTTACTTTAATATGAAGTAGGGGCGGCAATAGTTAGGATTGTGATTGAGTCTAAACCTTATCTGCAAGTTAATTTTTTTTATTAAAATTCAACTGTATTTTACCAACAGGTTTAAAACATATTAACCCTGATCTTACCTGCACTTAACTCGCGAATGTCCAAGCTTATCTGCGGATTTAAAAAAATATATAATATTTATAAGTTACTAAATTAAATTGGATTTTGTATAAATAAAATGTAATGTTTATAATTGATTATTTTCACTTAATGGTTAAAACTTTTTTATATCATCAAAAAGTTTGAATTTTATCCCTGAAGTTTGATTTGTTGCAATTTTGTCCCCTAAAATTTTCGAAATGCATTAATTTTATCCTTGTCATCAATCAGCGTTAAAATCATTAACGGACATCAATGATGTGCGGACAAAATTGATGCATTTCGAAAACTTCAGGGACAAAATTGCAACAAATCAAACTTCAGGTACAAAATTGAAGCTTTTCGCAAATTTTAGGACACAAAATATACTTTATCCAATTTCAAAATGTTAGAGATGTTAGAGTTTTTTAGTGAAAGAAAAATAAAAAAATATTTAGTAGTGTTAGTTTAGTTGTAAAATAAAATATTAATTATTTAATTTTATTAATAAAATTATTATTTCAATTTATTATTTCATATATATATATATATGGATTATTTGTTTTTTTAAATTGTATTATCTAATTTAATGATGAATAAAATATATAACCATTAATTAGTAATGTCATGACATAACATCATAATAATTTCTATGACTCAAAAATTTAAATTTCAATCCTTGAACCCTAATAAAAGAAAAATAATTTGGAATAAAACAATTTTTTTTAAAAAAGGGGAAAAAACATATGCAAATTTCATGTAAATTTGGAAGAAGAAAAAAACTCTTCCATAAAAAGACTCTATGTTAGAAATCAATATCATAATTAATGTGTTTTCTCTTATCAATTTAAGATTTTACAACGAGCTAAGGGATGGTAAGAGTATACGCATAACATTTAATTATTTTAATTTGCTTACTTAAATTAATAGCTAGATGGGTTTAGTTGTGTGGGGTTAGGCCTAAAAGAGAAGTGAGACCTATCATCATTATTGGAAAACCATGTATGTGATCACAATCATTAGAGTTTTTAGAACTACCAAATTGCTTTGTGGCCATCATATTTTATTGGTGTCCCACTACCATTGCACTACATATGCATAACCCAAAGAGAAGAACCGTGGAATACTCCATTTTCATTTTTCACCTTAACTCCTTCATACATATATATTTTCTACATATTTAATTTATCATCTTTAATTTTGAGTATAATTAATACTCAATTTTTACCAACTTGTTTAGTATTTATAAATTATATATAAAGCATTCTACGTTTAGAATCCAGCTCCTTCCTTTATCTTTATGGTTTTGAGTTTGAATATGAAAAAATTTTGAAAGCTAATACATTTGGTGTTTATGGTAGATAAATTATGAATGATAACTCGTATATTATATGAATGATCACTTTTATTCTATTTAAATGATAACGTTTTTTAGTTTTAAATCATAATCTTTTTTAATTTTAAATAATAATTTAATTATTAATTCCTAATATTAGTTTTATAACACTGTTGTTTGAAAATATATATAAGGAAAAATATTTACTTTATGTAATCATTTCTTAAATTAAATATATCACGAGAATTGTTGTTGCTAGGCTTGCATGAAAAATTAAAGGTGGTTAGACATATCTAAAATTGAAGAACCATGTGTACTAGAATCTAAAATTAATCACTAAAAGTTAGTTATTAAGCATAAAATATATGTAAATATATGATAATTAATTTTAGCGTATGAATAACATATTTGAAAATTGAATATGTGGTGTCTTTCGTTGAATTGATTCTATGAATGAGAGTGAAAACAATAGAAAAATTGATTTATGAAAAACAACAACATGGGTGTGGGGGCGTCCCTCTTCTGGGTGAAAAATTAAAGAGAAATCTTAGTTGGAATTTTGAAGATTTCTTATTATTGGAAATGAATATTGAATAATAATAATAAATTAATAATAATAATATTGAATGAAAAGCATGAACGTGGTACAAGTCAGGTTCACGTGTGTGCATGTGAATGCTTCTTCCAATCTTGTTCCCGCCAATAATATAATATATAAATTATAAACTTAATTTGGACTTTGCACATTCTATGCTTCTTTTTTCCTCAACTAACTCCCATGTGAATTATTGTGAATTGTGATTCCTCTCAAATTTTTGCAACCCTTTTAATTGTTTTGAGATTTTGCTAATGAGTGTTTAAAGATACTTCTCAAAAACGAAAAAAAAAAAGTTATGATTTAAAAAATACGAAATTTAATTATTCTTTTAGTACAATATAATTATATTATATATATACAAAAACATATCAGCTATCGATTAATTACTATGACATATTTGAATATTTTGTGATTATTAAATTAAAAAAACATAAATCCATATATATAAATATGCATGAATATAGTGATTGGTTTTTAATTTAGGTGTAGTTTTTTTTTTATTAATATACATAAAAATAAAATATATAAGGTTTAATTTCCATTTATAAATTCGGTTTCATAGAGAATAATGCTCTTAATTAAAATTAAACTTTTCTTTTACGGAACACCATTCTTTCAATTATTTTCCAAATGAAGAGGTTTAACATGTTCATGGACATAAGGTATTATATAAACATCAAATTCATTATTGATTGATTGCTAATAATAAATTAATCTTATTCAGAGCTTTAATTAGTTTGACCCTAAGGCCTTAAAAATAAAATACTCGATTGTCATGACAATTAAATTCCAAAATAATTAATTTTTTAAATTAAAAGTTAAATTTCATTAATCAAAGACACACATTATCCAAATTAATACGCATATAGACCCTTTTACTGCTTATAAGGGTATTGTGTTAATATACTATATATATATAATTGTATTTATCAATTTAAAAAATATTGATCATGTAATTATGCAAATAATATTGGTCTTGGAATTTTGGACCCTTTGATCCTATCGAAGTACAAATATAATGATGGGATATAGTTCCAAACTTTGACCCTTTTTTGACGCCCTGACAGTATCACACTATCAAATAATATTTGTATAAAACTACTGCAAAGTTTTTCGGTATATCTGTATACCGTATTCCATCACTTTTTATCGTTGATCTTGATTGATTTTAATTATAAAATAATATATGATAAAAGTTAACGGTTAAAAAGTAAAAAAATACGTATATCTCATTTTTCGAGATATACCGAAACATCTTCTATATATTATTTAAATTTATTTATAGTAGATAGTTTTCGGTTAATTTGTAACTCGTCTACTAATAAATGGTTTATAGCTTTGTTTAAATATAATAATGTTTACAATTTCTAAAGAGTTATATGCTTATTTCTTAGGGTATATACTGCTAAGAGAAAATATTTTCACATGCAAAAAATAATTATTGTTCTATATTTTAGATTAGGGTTTTTCACTTGAACGAAAAAATTACATAAATTATGATTTTATAAATAATTTTTGATTTTAGTGACTAATTTTAGTGTGTAAATAGAATTGTTATTTATTTATATAAATTGAATTTAATTATATATATATGTGCTGGTTTAATATTATATAAATCTTATTATTTTGCTTGTTTTTAAAAAAAATATTCAAATAAAAAACCTTTGTCAAATGATATACATAAGTTACATATTTTTTTAGTGTCTAAAGAAAGACTCGAATACGAAATCTTTTACAATGAGGGATAAAACAATGTCTATGAGCTGCTACAGCTTATCAACACTTAAGTCATAGATATGTGGTCAAATTACAAAGAAGAAAAAAATAATAAGAGAGTAAAAATTAGTTTTTTTATTATTATTTTGGTCTCCAATTAGCTTTAAAAGAAAATTAGTGTGAATTTTTAGCAAGAAACATTCACTAAATCAACGGAAGCATGTGGTGTGGGAATGGGCAGACAAAAACTATCTAATTCTATTGTCTCGTTCCCTCAATAATTGAATTATTATTTCTTTCTACAGATCAATGACAATTGGCAAATGAAATAATAATAATTAAAAAAAAGAAAGATGGAAATTATTCTCGTTGCTAAATATGGATTAGATTTGACTAAGGATGTTTGGATAAGTTGTGAAATTTAATTTAATCATAATATATATTTTCCCCTTTATTAATCAATTATTATTAAATAAACCTAATTTCACGTTACCTTGGCTTCAACATATTTTGGGTGGTTTAGGATTAATTATGGATGGTGGATTGATAATTAGTTCAACAATCAATTTTAAGTATAATCAAAATATGAGTCCATAAAGGGTAGCTAGTCCTATTCAATATTAATTTAGGAACCTTGTTTTTAAAACACTTTGCAATATTCTTTTATTTATTTATAATATCAACAAATAATTTATTACTCTCTTTAAGTATTTTTAATTTCAAATTATTATTTTACAATTGTGATGGAGATGCATGTATAATTGTATACTGTAGCCTTGTAGGAGGCTTTAAACTAAAAAAAAAACATATATACATACTATTTCATGATAATTTAAAATACATAATACATAAATGCATTTAATGTGTTTTATAGAATATGATAATTTAATTAATAATTTTATTTGTTAATTTTAATCATATATATATATATATTTAATAATTTTATGATTAAAATCAATAATTAAAATTATTGGATTATACTAGCTATGAATAATATTTTAGATGGAGAATAATGATGACATTATTTTAACACATGTTAAACACTGATATACTATAGAAAAAAGAGTGTTTTAATTCATTTATTTTTAAGAACATATTTACTTATTTAGTGTATGAAATTATTCCAATAATAAGTTGATTCTTGAAAACATTATAATGGTGCTATCTACCATTTTTTTTTCTTGAATGGCCCATGATGATTTACAAGTGATGATTTATAGATAGATAAAAAATAGAAAATGTAATGGCCATATACCACTAACGGCCACAACATAACCCATTTTCCCTTCAAATAATATTTGTACTCAAAAAGCATAAAAACACATTGCAAGAAGAAAACAAAGACACAAAGGAGAACTTTGGCTTTTTAGAGGGAAACATCCATTAAGATAAGGCAGTGCCCTTTCATTTTTATTATTTTATTTGCTTATGAAGTTTGCTACATTTTCTCCAATGTTCATTTCACTTAGACAAAGATCCAAAACTAACCCAAACAAAAAAAAATTTTAAAAAAGAAAAAAGTTAAAATGGATTTTTTAGAAAAATAATATTAGTAAGAATAAATTATGAAAAATTCCTACAATAAAAACTACAAGTTATTATATGAATTGGAAATATAATCCATGATTTTTTTAATAAAAATATCCAATTTTATATTACCCTATCTACAAAAAATATTTACTTTTATTGTTAGAAATTTTTAATTTTAAAACACTGACATTGTAAAAATTTTTATACAATTATTTAATTACATTTTTTATTTAAATTATGACTACATTTATGTTTGGGTTAAATTTATACAAATATATTTACTTTTACTCATATAATATGAATACATTTTTGTTTGGGTTAAATTAATCTCTTAATAAGTCACCAAAAAAATTAATTTCTTAATACCTATAATCTCCATAAACTTATAATTAAATCCCTAAATTTTAAAAAAATTCATTTTAGTCTTTATACAAAATTTTAATTATAATTAAATTTCTATTAACAATTAACGCCGCAAAATGATTTTATTCATTTCCCATTACTAGTGAATATACTTCAGCATATTCTGTAAAATAAAACATTTTTGAAACAAAAAAGTGATTATAAATTTAAATTTCTTATACTAATTATACATTAAAGTTCAATAAAAAGTTTAAAATTACAATTTGTCATGATTATTTCATTGGACTTATTCGATAGGCTGTAAATGATAAATATATAAATTTTATTAGAAATATATGCAGTTCATATTTGTATACTACTTTAATCCTTATTATGCATAAGATTTGTAATTTTTTTAAAAGATAAGAGATAAAATCTATATTATTATAAGAGAATCTTTCTTATCTACAATATTATGATTATCTTTATTATTATTATTGTTACATGAAACTGTTATTTGTTGTGTTTGGATGATGGATCTGATCTGAGTGTGTTCACTTGAGTGTTTTTACTCTTGTTCAGTGCTGCACCAAAGTTACTTCACTTTCTTCCTGTTTTTTTTTTATGCTTTTTTTTTCCTTCTTCTTCTTAGCATGCCCACATGCTCTTACCTTCTTTCTCCACTTTGTCATGAACAAATCAAACTACACTTCTCGCTCTTCATTCGCATTACCATTTCTCTACTCTGATCAGGTTCTCTCTCTCTCTTTCTCTCTCTCTCTCTGGGTTCTTTCTTTATAGGGTTGGTTTTTTTATTGCTTATTTGTTTTTAAATTCTCTGTGGTTGAAGTAGAATCAAAGAAAGATCATTGGGACTTATAAAGAATCAAACTTTTCAATTGGGGTGTTGTATTTTTGTTGCCTTTCATCTTTTAGGTTGAGTGGGTTCTTGGGAAACGTGAAAAAAACTTGAACCTTTTACTGGCTCTGGAACCCCCTTTGAGTTTTTCTTGAGGCCTGATGAAGTTGTTTAGATGATTGTGTTCTTATGATGTGAAAACTTCTATTTGGGGCTGATTTTTCTATTGAAGGTGTTATTCTTGAAGATTATCTCATGTTTTCTATGCTTTGATTTTGCTTCTTTTTTTTTCTTTCAAATTTCATTCTGTGTTTGCATATTAATGTCTGTTATTCCAATCAGCATCATTATTGATTGATTTAGGTTTTAATGTTGTGCAGGAGATTCTGTAATTAAAGGGGGGTTTTTGTTTTTGGATGATCACATATTGATTAATTCACTGAGCTGAGTTGATATTTCAATTTCAAGCTTTTGTGTTGATAGTTTCTTCATGGAGTCACCTGCAAATGGAGTAGTAGAGTCTTTATTAGAGGTTCAGAATTCAGTTTCTGTTGCACAGCAGCATGATCCTCCTTCTACATCCGGGACTTCCCGTCCTGCGCGGCCTCCCTTAAGACCATCTCGGAATCCTGTCCACGGGCCTTCTTCCACGCCCCATCCAGCCGGTCACCACCATAGTCATGGATCAAAGCCCATCATCAACAATCAAAACACCTGTGCAGTTAATCATAGGCATTCCTATCCAGAGGGCAGAAGTGCAGACCATGAAGGATTGCCTGCGAAATCGTGCATCAAGCAACCGTTTGATGATTCCAAGACTTGTGATTCGAGTGTCATATCGGAATCTGACATTGACAATTCCATCTCCGGTCCGTCGAGACGAGCTCTTGGTAATCACAGCAGGGGTTACTGCCAATCAGAGGTTACTTTTTATCCAAGTCCTCAGAATAGTTTGTATACCGTCTATTCGGAAGCTAAAGAGAGCTTCACCAACACTGAAATTAGTGAGTGTGCTACTAGTGTTGATAAGTCCTTAGAGAGCGGCTGTGAGGTTTCAAATTCCTGTGATTTTAATGAGAGTAGGAAGACCAGCATCTGCAGGGCGAGTACTGGGAGCGATATCAGTGACGAGAGCAGCACCAGTAGCTTGAGTAGTGCTATGTATAAACCACATAAGGCGAATGATAAACGGTGGGAAGCGATTCAGGCCATCCGAGCTCACGATGGTGTGTTGGAGATGAGGCATTTCAGGTTGTTGAAGAAATTGGGACGTGGAGACATTGGAAGTGTGTATCTAGCTGAGCTGAGCGGCACGAGGACTTCTTTTGCCATGAAAATAATGAACAAGACAGAGCTAGCGAATCGCAAGAAGCTTGTGAGGGCTCAGACTGAGAGAGAGATATTGCAGTCCTTGGATCATCCTTTTCTGCCCACATTGTATACACATTTCGAGACGGAGACATTCTCCTGCTTGGTAATGGAGTTCTGCCCTGGTG
>JASCZI010060526.1:96604-106789 GCA_036250425.1 Stylosanthes scabra
TGACTTGCACGCCCTTAGGCAAAGGCAACCCGGGAAGTATTTCTCGGAGCATGCTGTCAGGTTAGCAATCACCATTCCTTTTTATGCTTTCTATGTTGGATTGTATCAATCTATAAAAATGCATACTCCTATACCGAAAGCAAGGATCAGCAATTTGCTGTTAGCTGATTCTGTATTAGATTTATGAATTCAATTATTCCATAGCTGGTGAAAATAATTGTGAAGCAAAAGTCTATTCCTTTTGGAGTGAGTAAGTGAAAATTATAATCACTCTGCTGATCTGCTCCATATTTGTTGCGAAACATGGTCCACTACTTTTATAAATAACCAAGATGATTTGTTTTCTTATGGCCTCATTGTTGGAAACACTCATGGATTTCTTCCTCGTTATTACTTATTAGTTTATTTCACTTACTGCCTTTATGTTTGGTTGATTACTCTAGCTCTATGCTTTCGATTTTGCCAGAATTGGGACATTCTGATTCCATTAGAGTTCGGTTTTTATCGATTGTCACTTTTAGTGAAAGTTTTATACTATTTTCAAATTAGGTTGTACTATGTCAAAATTTGTTAGTATAAATCTTTTCTAGTATTGTGGCAATACATGATTGGATCACAATTGATAAAAACCGATGAACTCTTTCCATAAACTGTTAGTGTTTCTGTTAATTTGGCCTCTCTATCTTTAATAATCACTATATTTATATATGTTCATGGATCTTTGATGCAGGTTTTATGTGGCAGAAGTTCTCCTTGCTTTGGAGTATTTACATATGCTTGGGATCATCTACAGAGACCTTAAACCCGAGAACGTGTTAGTGAGGGAAGATGGTCATATAATGCTGTCGGATTTCGATCTCTCTCTAAGGTGCACAGTCAGTCCAACTTTAGTAAAGTCGTCAAACTCTATCTTAGAGACGAAGAGCTCAGGATACTGCATCCAGCCTTCATGCGCCGAACCAACATGTTCAATGCAGCCAGATTGCATCCAACCTGCATGCTTCTCGCCGCGGTTTCTTTCCAGCAAATCCAAGAAAGGAAAGAAGTACAGGCCAAAGAATGACATGCATCATCAAGTGACCCCTCTACCCGAGCTTGTAGCCGAGCCAACAAATGCCAGATCGATGTCCTTCGTTGGCACACACGAGTACTTGGCGCCTGAGATCATTAAGGGCGAAGGCCACGGCAGTGCTGTGGACTGGTGGACATTTGGGATATTCCTATACGAGCTATTGTTTGGCCGGACACCGTTCAAGGGCTCAGCGAACCGAGCAACGCTGTTTAACGTGGTTGGGCAGCCCTTAAGGTTCCCAGAGTCTCCTACTGTCAGTTTTGCTGCCAGGGACTTGATTCGGGGCTTGCTCGTGAAAGAGCCTCAGCATCGTCTTGCCTATAGACGCGGAGCCACCGAAATCAAACAGCATCCGTTCTTTCAGAATGTTAACTGGGCGCTGATCCGGTGCGCGAATCCCCCCGAGGTGCCGAGACTCATGAAACCAACCTCAATTGATCAGATGGACCCTGGTTTGAATCCTTCTGGTAATTATTTAGACATTGATTTCTTTTGATCCTAATGTTCCTGTTTTGGTGTTTGTTTCTTGGTCCACTGTTCTTTCCTTTGCAATAAGAACTACATTGGTCCATTTCAAAACATACATTGATGATCATCATCAGCACTTCTAATTGTCCATGATAAAAAACTGCTGTAAGAAATTCCAATTGCCCTTAAAAGTGAGGATCAAAGTTTCTTTTCTCATTTGTCTCAGTTTTTTCTGGTTAGTTGAATCTTACCTACAGTGTTAAGAAAAAGCTTACGTCACAATCAAATAATATAAATATTCTGCAAACTAGACTAATATGTTAGTCTTGCTTATAAACTAAACTAATTGTAATGGAAAAGTAATCCAAAAACAAGCTTTTTGGGTTGAATGAATAGGATCCATTCATTGATGGTCCCCCTTTTTTAATCTTAAAGACTTGTCATGATGAACCTTGGTGTCTAGAAACTTGGAAAAAGCTTATGCTTCCCAAAAAGATAGGGACATAGGGTTGTGTTGAATTAAGTGATTGGGATTCACATGTAATGAAAAGTTACTTTACCAGCTTCTTTGCTTTACAGAATCTTCATTTGGGTTATGTTATGCGTACGATCGTTTTTATTTCATATTGCGGGATAGGAAAAGTAGATGTAATTAATAATTTTTTAATCAATAAATTAGTTAACAAAAAATAAAACATCAAAATCTATTGTTTATAAAATATTCATAATGGAAGTTATAGAATATCTGAAATCTAAAGCAATCTCAATTAACTTTATATTTTTTAGAAATAGAACATTAGAAACTTAAAAAAGAACATCCGAAATATAAAAAAATAGAACATTATATTTAAATTGTTGACTGATGTTGGATTAATTTTTATTGGTTATCTAGTATGGTTGTATACGATATACATAATTATTTAATCGCATCCGTTGTTTTAGATGATTATTTATCTGATTAATGTAAAAGGTAATTATTTTTTAATGACTTAGTGTTAAAATTAAATTTTTATATATATATACGTATAACATTTTCGAAAAGTAAAATATCTAGAAAAGGTGAAGGACAGGAAAGACTTTTGCCATAACACATCATGCTCCATGCTCCTCATACGTAAGAGCATGCGTCATATATACAAATTTTGTTGATTTCATGCCAAGAGTGACAATTTTAATTCTTGGTAAAAATATAACTATTCTTTAGCTTAGGGTTTAAATTCATTCTATATATATATATATCAACTACCAGTCAAATATTGGTAAGAAATGAGAAGAGTATATTGGACATAGTTACTCTAAGTGCTAATCAATTTAGGGAATTTAGGGAATGAATTATAATTATAATTATAATTATAATTAGAACTAGACTGTTGGATTGATGGACCTAAATCATTTTTGAAATATAAGATGTAACGTGTACTTAACTCTTTGTTGAAGAAATGAAAAGCTATTACCACCGTACAAGCTTGATTATGCAATAGATTTAAAATTTTAATGACATGCTTGAACCTTAAAATCATTTAAACGGCTTGAATTAAAAGAAAAAAAATAAAAAGTTTAAAATAAATTTTTTTATTTTTTTTATCCCTATAAAATTTTTATTTTGATTTTTGTCTAGTAAAATTTATAAATTATTTATTTAAGTGTTAACATGACATATTAAATGTTAATGCATCACAATCATTTTATTTCAAAAAATTTGAATAAATATTTAGATATTTTAAAGGAAAATATATGTTGATTGTTGACCGCAGAAGTTAAGTAATCATGATTCATGTGGCCGGAAAATTCTAAGGTACTTAAATGGAATTTATTTATTTTAATTCATTTAAGAAACTAAGAAACCTTTTTATTGTCATGATTTTTACTATTTCTATAAGATTTTTATTGAGCCTTAATATAAAAAATTTTCTAAAAATGAATAAAAAAATACTTGTATATAAAAGTAAAACAATTGATAAAGCAACATCAAAATCAAAATATCATCATCATTCTATAATAAGTAGATGTCATGTTTATTTTCTTAATTGCTCCACATGGCCGAAATGTATTGATTTAATTGTAACTTGCTAGTTACTACTTTGAAATTGATTTGTTATCGATATAAAATAAAAGAAAAGAAAAGAGAAAATAATTTGATTATTATCAAGGTTGGTGATCCAAATCGGTTAATGAATTGCTGAATTACTGATTTAATGATTTAAATATCTAATTGAAATCGAACCGTAAACAAATCGGTATACTTAAATACATATTAAACAATTTAAAATATAATAATATTATTTTATTTAAAAAGTAAGTTTTCTTTTGTAAAAATTAGGCCGATTTAATCTGTTCATCAGTTTTTTGACGATTTTTTGTTAATTAATTTTTTTGTGTGTCTGAACCGATTGGAAAGGAGACCGATTTCCAGTTTTTTGGTTGAACCATCCAGTCCAGCCAATTCTCATAACACTTATCATTAAAAAAAAGTTTGTACTTTGAGTTAAATATCAGATTGGTCCTGAAATTTGAGGTTTCGATCAAATTGGCTCTCCAAATTTTAATGACATCAGATTGATCCCCAACTTTTACGATGGTGACTCAAGTTGGCCCTTTTATAGATTTTCGTTAAAAAAACATTGATATGATCCTTAATTGTCCGTGTTGGTCTCTCATATAACAATGTCGTCATCGGTTCACACCAACACAATACGAAAATGACGTCATTTGAGGGTAAAAGAAGTTAAAATCTATCTCACATAACACATTGAAAGATAAATTTAAACTTCTTTTGCTCTCAAAAGACGTCATTTTGGTACTGTATTGGCACAAACAGATCACAACTTTGTTTTATTATAGTTCAATGTGAATAATTAACGACCATATCAATGTTTTTTCGACGGACAATCTTAAAAGGACCAATATGAATCACAACCGTAAAAATGAAAGACCAATTTAATCATTGTCCCAAATTTAAGGGGTTGATCTGGTATTTAACTCTTTACGCTTTGTTGTTATATCATATATACGCCGCAACTAGGCATGTGCGTTGACTTTGACTGAATCAAGACACAAAAGAGAGCGCGTGGTTTGCATTGGCGGCGGTTCAAACGAACCGTTGCCTTTATTAGCTTAATAAAGCTGAGCTGGCAGTTGGCACAGTGAGTCTATCTGAGTCACTTTCTTCATTGCGTCTGAGCTCCAGTTTAAATAAATAGCGGAAGCTCTTAACCTACGCATACATGCGCACTGCGCACCCATGCCGATAACTCTCACTACTCAAAATATCTCTGCTCTTTTCAGAGTCCACAAACATTTCTCACTTTCCGCTCCCATTTTCTCTCGCACCAACAAAAAACCTCACACTCTTCTCACACACACCGTCGCGTCCATGGCTTCCGACGCCACCGCCACCGCCGCCGACGTCGACGCCAAGAGCGGCTTCACGCGCCCGGAGATGTACAAGGAGAATCTTGCTGGAACCGTCGAAGCCTACGACCGACACGTGTTCGTCTGCTACAAGAACCACCACGCCTGGCCGGCGCGTCTCGAGGCATCCGAAGACGATCCGTTCACTAAGCGCGTCGCATCGGCTTTTAAAGCTCGTAAGAAGGATCTCTCCAAGGTTCGTGCGGCGGCGCTGTTTTCGTTTTTCAATTTTTTACAGCGATTCGTGGTTTGAGGTTATTTTGATTTTTTTTCCCTCCGTTTTTTTTAGACGAAGATCACAGTGTGCGAGTCGCGTGAGGATGCTGGTTTCTCCGACGGTGACGTGTTGATTTTCCCGGAGATGATCAAATACAGGTGAAACTTTGCTTGAATATATTAGGGATCCGGTTACGTGTCGATAGCTTCAAGTTGCGGTTACGTGTCGATTACGAAAATTTTACCTATAATTAGGGAAATCTATGGTTTATAAGAACTTCCAAAAGTACAATTATAACTGCGAACGGAAATTCAGGTTGAACTTAGACTAATATTAGGATGTATGTTACTATATTAGATTCTGGTGCTGGATTCTGCTTCTGTAGTTCTACTTTAGCTTTCTGTATTTTGAGTGTCAGATTATTAAAATTACTGATAATTAGAGAAGTATTTGGTTGATGAGATTTATGAGACTTTCCAAAGTACAATAATATTATGGTTGTGAATATCAGCTTAAATTAGTCCAACTTATAATAATGTTTTGTCGAAGTATTACTTGTTTCTTTTTTTTTGGACAAGGAAGTATTACTTGTTTATGTTACCACCACTTAACTAGTTCAATGGTTCGATACTTAATCTTGTTGAGCAAGGTTTTGAATTCGAGTCTTGCTCTTGTGGATGGATAAACCATTTTAGATGGAAAATGAAGTGATTATAGGTTATTAACAGTGAATTGATCCAGCTTGAGCTAGACTAGAATGTAGAATAGTTGGAGATTTTTGATACTGTTGTTTAGACAGTGAGGAAAACATCCTTCTACTGAAGCCTTGGAAAAATCTAGCTGATTCAACTAAACTTAAAGTCTACTGTGTTGTGGTTTTTGAGACCTTCAAAAGTATGTTACCGAGTTCGTGAAGCTTAATTTAAATTAAACTTTAAGTTATGCCGGTATTTAGTTGTACCAGAATGTCTATATGTTAATTTGCTTTGAAAGTGTATACTGAGATCTTTCCCTCTGTTGTTCCTGTGGATTTTTTGGCCCTTTCAATTGTCAGGACATTGGATGAATCAAATACTGATAGCTTTTTTGATGAGGTTCTGCTGGGTGGCAAACCATGGACTGCTGGTGTGCAGGATGGATTGACTGGTTCTCATATTTTTGTATGTGCTCATGGATCCCGTGATGTGAGATGTGGTGTTTGTGGACCAGTTCTCATTGAGAAGCTTAATGAGGAAATTGAACTCCGCGGACTGAAGGAACAGATATCTGTTTTGGCTTGTTCTCATATTGGTGGCCACAAATATGCTGGGAATGTAATTGTTTTCAGTTCAGGGCCAGATGAGAAAATCATGGGTCACTGGTGAGATCTCAGACTTGTATATGATGTATCCTCCAAATTTGAAGGAATTTAGTGTTTGTTATTTTATTGTGGCTTTTAATATGTTACTAATTGCAGGTATGGCTATGTTACTCCTAATGATGTGCCTGCACTGTTGGACCAACATATTGCAAAGGGAGAGATCATACAAAAATTATGGAGGTTGGTACATATATTATACATTTTCGATTTGATGAAAATTTAATGTGAAGGATATGTTATTTTATTGTTTGTACAAAAAGATAGACAGAAAAAAAAATACCAATGTCTTTTTGATTTGCAAAGTAACCTGTAATCGGTTCATGAATTACTGCCATAGACTTATTGAGATGGTTGCTGAGCATAGCCATGTCAATATACATATTCGGGAGGGTATTTGAATAGTTGTAGACAACGACATTCTTCTAGTTATTGGATGTGTTTTATATTTTTTAATCTTTATCCTGTTAGTTTCAACCCTACTAATGATTAAGTCTGTCTTCAGGCAAAATTATAATTATAGCCTGCCTGATTTATCAAGTAAACTTAGTAATGTGATTTCCAAAGTTTTGTTCAAATCTTTTGTTTCCTTTCTTTCCCTAAATGCCAGTAGCAATTAAATTAATAAAAAACAAACAAGTTTTTAATCTAGTATAATATAGTGCTTACTTGTTATTACTTTGTGAGCCTTAAATCCTCTCCTTCAGCCTCGATGCTTCCATTTTTCTCTTGCTATGGTTCTGGAAGAAGATGACTTAATTTAACTATGTGAAATTTCGTTAGGGGCCAAATGGGACCAGCTACTGAAGTTGCTAATGGAGATGATACTGGCAGTGTCAAGCAGAATAATGTTGAAAGTAACAATCTGAGCAGCAGCGTAAATGTGGGTGGTTGTTGCCAGGGTGTTAATGGGGTTTCTTGCTGCCAAACTGCAAATTTTGAGAAAAACAAAGGGGTTGAAGAAACCACTGGAGCATATAAAAAGCAGGGGTGCGAAACAAGTTTGAAGTGGCCTGCACTGAAGCAGCGTGATATTATTACAGCTGCAGGTATACTTGGAGCTGTGGCAGCTGTTGCTGTGGCGTACAGATTTTACAGAAGGTCAGGATGAATATGCTTTAATAATAAGTATGTGTTTGATGTACTAGGTTGTTTGCGGTTTTATAATCCATAGTTCAATACCTTTTTTGTAGAGAGGTTCAATAACCTCATGAAATAATCGTGAGAACCAATTCCTACACAAGTCATAGGTACAATCTTCCTTTTATTAAATGGGAAGATAGTAAAAATCTAGTCAGAGATGTAGTAATGAATATTATACTTGTTCTTTTTCTACACAATCATGATTTACATCTGTTTGATTATGTTATATTTGTTTCTTCATGTTACTGGTTTTCTAAGAAGTTCAAAGTTTACTGTGACGATTAAACTAAAGCTGTTTGTTTCTATATTTTTTGTGTGTAGACAACTGCCAAAAAACGTAGACAGTGAAATCTTCTTTTGATCTGCATTCGTTTCTTTTTTGGTCCGATACATTTATGCAATATATACTTGGTTCAGCTAAATATTTTTCTTCCTTTCATTCTCTCTCTCTCTCCCCTTTTGTGTGTGTGTGGATTTATTCACCTTATTGGCGTCGGATAAATTTTGCATTCCTGTACTAGTAAAAATTAAGAAGTTACTAGTGTGCCACAATCATCAACAATACCAATTAGATTGTTGATGAGACTATCTTCGAGTCTCGTACTATTCTTGTTGGAAAATATGTTGAGACTGCAACTGCTTGAGCATCTCTAATCCAAGGGAAAACTTGTGGGTTAGGATATATTGTTTTATAGCCACGTTTTAATTCGAGGAACTGTCAGCGTCATCTCGCATACAAAAATCCAAGTCGGCATGCCATTTTAGCCTAACTCCCTCATTCATTCTGGCTTCTTGTTTTGTTAGTTAGCCCGAAGGCCTCACATGATTCCGTTGTCCACTTTGTTAGGAATTATATTATATAGTGGAAAGTAGCTTATGGTCACTCAGGTAAAAACTCTAACGTTAGCTACTCAGTACTCACTATCAATATTGTTAGAAACCAAGGATAATCATCAATTGAATTGGCACCACCATAATCAAGCTTGATACATATTAGATCACTAACCAATCTATGTACAGAGAATGTTGTTAATTCTACACCGGCCTACAGGACACCAATGCTTTCTTTTCTAGTTTTTAGTAGGACTTCCACACTGATAACAAAATGTTAAAAGAGAAAAGGGGTGATGCTTTACTGCATTGTGACCTGAAACCTATTCCAGTCCCTATTTATGCAAAAGATTATGTGTTCAGCTTTGCAATCATCTCCTCCACTAACCTCAGCTTAGCATCAGCCAAATTCTCTCCATCTGCATCAATTTCTTCCATGATTTGTTCTATGAGCTCATGATTCATTTGTCTTCGTCTTGAACTATAATCTGAGCAATCCCTCAGAAGCAACAACAATTCCCGAGCCATGTTCTTGCCTCTCCGTGTTCCATCTATGCTTAACTGAAGCAGTCCTGGCATCACTCCCTCTCTCAGAATCATTCCTCTGTATTTCTCTCTGCAACTTTGGCATATAAGGAGAAGTATACCAACTGCATGCTCTTTCGCTAGACAAGATCCATCTTCAATAGTCTCAACCAGTATCCGAATTGCCCCACCAACACTAGCAGCCTCACAAAGTGCACTCTCTGACGAAGAGACAATATTTTCGAGCAAACCAATCGCCTTTTCACCCAATGGAGATGGTTTTACAGAGCTATGGACCAGTTCGAGCAAGGAAAGTACAATGCCAGAAGCAACGATCAATGGAACAATCTCTTTGCAGGTTGAGAGGTTGTGGATTGTGGCCACAACATCCAGCTGTAACTGAATATCACCGCTATTTACAAATTCAGCCAAGTGTTGTACAGCACCGGATGAAGCAATTGCGACCTTATTTGCCTTGCAGGATGAGAGGGTTAGCATGGCTGCTATTGTCAACTGCACCACTGTCTGGCTTTGAGAGTGAAGGTGATTTAGCAGAACTGGTAAAGCTCCACACTTGATGATCCTTGTCTTGTTTCTGTACAAATTTTGATACAAGTAACCGTGAGATTTTACTAACTGCTAAGCAAACTTTTGAAAGTTATTCTTGCATCAGAAGGAAATTTTATGATTCTCCCTTTGTTTTTTAAACATTACTTTATGGCAAAGATTAAAGAATCATGATGGTAGAATGCACTATTAACCAATGGCAATCATTATTAACAAGAACATATTCCTTAGTCCCACCAGCAAGAAAAAAACAATCATGGGGTAGTTAAAAAGTTCAAACTTTTTAATCAACCTCATTATACTATCTTGGGTTGGGTTTGTTTTATTTCATCAATCTTTAGTTATGATTTAATCTTGAACTCTTGATCTTGGAATTATTCTTGGCTAAATGCAATATTGAGAAAAGATTTAACAAGAACTGAAAGAAACTTGCATCGAATATTGAGGGTGAATGAACTAACCTTTCGCTGCCGAAGGCAAGACTGAGCAGAGCACAGAGAGAAGCTTCAATGGTTTCATAGTCTTCAGAATGAAGCATGGAAACCAGAGGAACCAAGACTCCACTTTCACCCAACTTGTGCCTTTGCTTACTAC
>JASCZI010060527.1:624-32924 GCA_036250425.1 Stylosanthes scabra
TTGGGAAAACCCCCAAAAGAGGGACAAAAAACCCACGGGATCTAGTCCAGTAAAATCTTCCACTATCAATAATAATGGGTACACAATCAGTCCTCCTAGTAGCACTAGGATATCTCAACAATTATCAAAATACATCATCACAACGGATGGAATCAACATAAACCCTCCACAAAGTGGGTATCTCAAAGCAGACACAAGAGAAGGCAATAACACTAGCAGGTTATATCCTAATGTTCAACACTACATCAGGAATAACATACTGAAATCTCATAAGAAACGGAGCAAGTTTACCAAGTCAAGATGTGCACATTGGAACTGCCATTTTCCTTATTTTCTTCTTCTCTTCCGCGCCACAGAGCACGGCTCTGTCTTTCTTTTTTTTTTTTTTTTTCTTTCTTGCTCAATCCTCAATCCCTAATCTCACTTCTCTCATATATTATTATTATATTATTATTATGTTTTGGTTTTGGGCCCCCACTTGTTTGGGAAGCCCAACCAACAAAAAGCATGTTAAAAAGTAAATTAAAAACTAATAATAAAAATAATAAGAATTTATAATTACAAATAAATAAAATTTCACAACATAAAAAAAACTTATGTTATGTCCTTTATAAATATATTTATTTAGTAATTATAAGTATCAATGTTTTTTTTTCTGTGATTAGAAGATAAAAAATAACTTTATTGATTTATTAGATGTCTCTATAATTTATTTAAAATTTAACAAAATTATTTTTTAAATATATAAAATTTATTATAACATAAAATATAAAATTAGGTCGGCATATTAGGCTTTATAACGAGTCTCAACTAGTCACCAAAAAAAAAAAGTCTCAACCTAGCCTGTTTAAATAAAAAGGTTTTTACAAAAATATGAACTTAATTTATTTATCAAATAGATGTGACTTGCATTAGGCCTAATTAAACCAGGCCTAAAGTACTAGGTAGGTCGTCTGACATGTTTCCATCCCTAGCCTGTGATCTCAACGATGATGCGTGGTTAGTAGTGGTGGTGCCGGAGGATAACATGCCTGAGAGGTTTAAAGTTGCAGTGGACTAAGGATGCGTTTGGTAAAATTTTTTGGAAAAGTGCTCCTATTCTAGAAAAGAATGAGTTACCTTTTTACGTTTGGTAACTCAAAAAGCTAAGGAGTTTTTGTTCTTAGATTTTGATAGCCGAGTGCTTTTGAGAACCCTTGCTAAGTAGCTTTTTAGAAATGACTCTGATTCCTCAAAAATTAAAATGAAAATTTAATCGTAAATTTTAATAAAAAGCAATTTTTATCAAATACTATATTTGTGGCTCCTGCTTACTGAGAGTCAATTTTAAGATATTTTATCAATTAATTATATAATTAATTATATAATAACTCTTCGAGAGCTACTTTTTAAGAGCCATAACATTACCAAACCGACCGTAAAGGTTAAATGAATAAGTGATATTGGGGGAGAAAAATTATAAGAATAAAAGTAAAAGATTCTTTTAACAAAAAAATTGGCTGTTTATAAAAAAAAAAATTGATGAATATTCTTAGATATTTTTTTTTACGGAATCATCTATTCTATTTATAATGAATAATGCTAAGAAACCAATGTTAGGAAATTAATAACTAAGTTATTATCCAAAATTTATATAAATTATCATAAGTAATTCATATATCCAAAATTAAGTTATCATCTAAAATTTATATGAGTTATCATCCATAATTATGTTGGCTCTCTATTATTCACAATATATTTGGTTCCTAGTCTTTTTCATTTATAATATATATAAAAAATTAAAATAACTCCTAATTGATATTTTTATATTTTAATATTTTTTATTGTCATGTCACGTCAGGAAATCCATAATTATAGAATTGTTTATCTAACATTAAAATTATTTATATATAATTGTTTTTTTATTACAGCTTATACAAATATATTCATAAATTATGTTATAAATACCATAAAAAAAAATTTAAGTATTTTTTTCTCGCAGTGCGCGAGTTTAGTTTATTACATAATAAATTTCAGAAACTAATTATAAAAACAAAAAACAATACAATTAACATTTGCATTGACTCCATATTTCACATAGACATAGTCTTGGTCGGTAAAATGGATCTCACAAAATCATCCATTGCCTTGATGGAAGAACCTTTGACTTTAGCTTTCTCCATTGTTGCTTCCCTCATAAGCACTTCAATCTCTTCAGCCTTCTTCTTCATAATCATCCCTTTCCCTCTTTCTTGATCCATAACCATCTCAATCACATTCTTCACTTCCTCATTAGAAACAACACTTTCAACTGTTGCTGTGAGTATAACACCAACACCCAATTCTTCATCCAACATCTTAGCATTGTAAGCTTGTTCTGCTGCCAATGGCCACCCAATTATTGGAACACCACAACTTAGGCTCTCCATCACTGAATTCCACCCACAATGGCTTACAAATGCTGCTATTGACTTGTGTGAAAGAATCTTCATTTGGGGTCCCCATTGATGCACCAACAAACCCTTTTGAGCATTCTTGATTCTCTCTTCAAACCCTTTTGGTAACCATTCATGAGCATTGAACTCTCCATTGATGTCAAAACCCAAAGGTGGCCTTACAACCCAAATAAAACTTGTTTCACTCTTTTCTAACCCTTCAGCCAATGCCATCATTTGGGAAGCACTGATTGTGTTCTGTGATCCGAAACATATGTAAAGGACAGATCTTTCATCTTTCAAGTTGAGCCACTCAATGCATTTTTCATTAGCCATGCTAGTTTCTTTACCTGCAAGTGTATATGAACATGAATACAAGTAATGACTATGAGATAACAACAATACCTGCAAGTATATATGAGTCAACAACTTTCAAAATCTATAACTAGGAACTCAAAATTATACTTTAACTAATATTTTTAAATATTAATGACTAAATACTAACTAAAAATAATAAATTTTGTTAATTCTCTAGTATTTTATATAATAAAATATGACACAATAAACATTTGAATAAAATATATTTTTCTCCCTAAATTTTGTAATTCTCTTAAAAAATAATCCTGACGTTATTTTTTTTCAAAAAATATTTTAATTTGAATGAATCGGGAACATTAACAAACAAAATTAAATGTTAAGTATTTTGTAAAAAAAAAAAATATAGGTAACTAATATTTTTCTAACCAATAAATTACCTAATAAAAATAGAACATCCGTAACTATTATTTATAAAACATCCACAATAAAAGTCAGTGGAACATCCATAGTTTTTTTTTTAAAAATAGAACGTCCCAAACTTAAAGTAACTAACAACATATAGAAACAGAACATTCGAAATCTAAAAAAATGGAATATCCAAAACCTAAAGAAATAGAACATTGGTGGCTGATCTCGGCTAAATTTTTAATCGTTACCCAGTATTGTTGCTCAAAAAATTTGAAACTGGAACGTAATATCTAACACCAACCAAAATATAAATAAAATAAAATTGTAGATTATAATGTGAAAGTTAATTTGAACCTTTGAGTGGAAGTGGTCGTCGAAGAGGACCAACACTCCAAATAGGAAGATGAATGTGCTTTCTGAGAAGATCCAAACCCAAGCTATCAACCTCCTCAATGGTGTTACAAATCCACCCATCAGATTTCATTGAAAGTGAAAACTGTGAAACTATGAATCTTGCCCGATCATTACTTATTGCATCAACTTCTCTCAAGTATCTATACATGTGAGACCGCCGGAACTTGTAATTCTCCGGGAATCCCGGCACCGAAAACTCGTCGGAATCGGAATCAGAATCAGATTCGGAGGAGTTTCTATGGGGAAGATTGAACCACACTGTCATGTTAGCTAGAGTTCCATAAGCTCCACTAGTGTTGAATGTTATGTTCTTGATTCCAAAACTCTTTGCAACATTGTTAACCCAACCAAGGAACAAATCAGAGATTATACAAAGTGGAGGGTGCCCCTCTTCTTCTTTGATTTTGGATATCAAAGATGAAAGAGGCTCCTCTAAGCTCAAAGATGCTTGGGCGAGTTTTTGGATATGTTCTAAGCGAAGATTCGCAGTGTTGTCTCCATTTGGTGGAAGGCCATGTTGTGCAGGATTGAAAGGTAGCTCAGCAAAGTGGATATGGTTATGGTTATGATTATGATTATGATATTGATTATGATGTTTGATGAGGTGTTGAATGTTTAGGGGAGTGGAAGCTATGGTGATTTTGGAGGAAATTCTTTGTTGGATATGTGTTGCTAGTTCTAGGAATGGGATTAGATGGCCTTTTGCCATGAAAGGTACCATCACAATGTGGAAATCATCATGATCATGATCATAATGATCCTTCTTTGCCATTGATGGAGATCTAAATCTCTAATATGGTGTGTATGGTAGCTGTTCTTTAATTTGGTTTATAGGAGCATCCGATGATGGAAACCTACGTTCTATTTGTACGAGGAGGATGCATGTATAAAAATACAACAATTTAAATCGCATGTTTTATTCTTTAAATTTCGAATTTTTTATTTTTTAAAAAAAAAATTACGAAATTACATGTATATTTAATTTTTAAAAATTGTTGACTATATGATATAAAACGTTCTGATTTTAACGTTTTAAATATTCTGTTAATTTATTAATTAAAAAAATATTAATTATCAATAATTTACCATAAAAATATTCTCTCATTTATTATCATGATCATTAAGCTAATACCCACTAAACAATTTATTTTCTATTTTTTGAATTCCAAGGGGTTTTACACACTACTTAAAAAATTATGTATATATATTATTTTTTAATTTTTCAAGATATTCCCTAAGTCGACATGTCAAAGACTAGTTTTCCATCGATTTGAGTTCCATTTAAAAGTTTATTATTGGCCAATAAATTATTGCATGTATAAAGTGGAATTCAAACTCCCAATACTTGCTTAAGCGCCAGTGAATAATAGAATATTTTGTAATATTATAAAGATACTATTTCAAATAACATGCATCTAAATCTCTATAGTTTATTAATTTTAACAAATGTGTGTATAACATGCATGTGCATGCATGTGCTTATGCCTTGCAAATAACAATATAATTGAGCATTTGAGCACACGCATATCACAAGGTATAAGTATAGTAGTTCTTTTATGGGCCAAGCACAACTTACTATTAAAATACAATAATTTTATTTGCACACAAAAATTAATTATTAAATTAATTATTAATATATAATATGTATTAAAATATAAAATACATACTAAAAATAAATTAAATTATATATGTATTTTATATTTTAATACATATTATACACCAATGACTAATTTGGTGGCTGATTTTAATGTATATTTAGTATATCTCATTAAAATAAGGGCTTATTCGTGGTATAAATATAAATTTTATAAAAAATATGTAAAAATTTACATTTATATACATATTCAATTTTAATTTTATAAAATGTAAGAGATAAAATTTATATTATAAAGGAATCTTTTATATATTTATCAATTTAATTTATATCTAATAACTTTTTTTAAAATAATACTTAAAAAATTATATTATTAAGTACAAAATTAATTTTAAGAGGTATAAACGATAAATAAAAATTTTAAATGCAAATAAAAATAATAAAAAATTATATTTTTATATATGGAAATAATTAAATAATACTTGCAAGCTTAGAATTTGGTATGTGCGAATTTCGGTCTATTTAAAAAAAAAAATAGGGAACCAACATATTATGACCAATAGGAAGCCAATAATAGTTACGAATGATAACTCATATAAATTTCGGATGATAACTTAATATTAAATATATGAGTTACGGATGATAACTCATATAAATTTTGGATGATAATTTGTTAACTCCCTAATGACTTCCTAACGTGGATTCCATAGTATTATTCATTTTAAAATTATGTATTTTTAATATATTATATAAAACGATATAAATATATAATGTTTGATGTGTTGAATGTTTAAGAGAGTGGTGGCTATGGTGATTTTGAAAGAAGTTGTTGGTTTTGCGAATTGTTTTGCTAATGCTATGAATGGGATGAGATGGCCTTGTGCTAAGAAAGGTAACATTACAATATGGAAATTATTATTGCAATCTTTTTTTGAATTCACTGCCATTGGAGCAGCTTCAATGGTTTGATTGCAAGGTTGCCTTATTGCTCTCTTCTCATTATGACAAAATCTCAAAGCTGGGAATAAATAGGCACCATACTTTAATTTGGAATAATGATAGGTAATCATAGTAAAAAAAAAAATATAGGTAATTAATATTTTTTAAATTAATAAATTAGGTAATAAAAATTAGAACATCCATAACTATTATTTATAGAACATTCACAATAAATTTATAAACATTTGAAATTTAAAGTAACTAACAATCAATTAATTTTGTATTTTTAGAAACAGAACATCTGAAACTTGAAAAAATAGAACATTTGATTTAAATTGTTGGCTGATAGTGGCTAAATTTTTATTAGTTACCTAACATTGTTGTAATCAAAATTATCATATTTAATAGTTTAATATTTATAATTTCATATAAATAACATCTATAAGTTAATGCTATTTGAACAAGTGGTTTTGGCTAATCAAGTTCAACCAAGTAATTTAATTCTATACTAAATAGAATATTATTTCGGTGTCAAATAATATAAAAAATTGCACATAAATAAAATTCTATTTGACATTCGAATAGTCTTCTATTTAGCATAGAAATAAATAACTTAGTTAGATTTAATTGGTCAAAACCACTTGTTCACATAAAATTATTGATTTATAATTATATATTTATAATATTTAATATTACGTATTTAATTCAACGGCAATTCATAAGTGAAAAGAAAAACTAAAATTAATTAGAAAGTTATGATAAGTATTATGTTTAGTGATTTGTAATACTTTAATTAATTACTTTATCTAATGACAAAAAGTTATCGCTCATTAAACACTGAACTTTTTGTTATCATAGATTCATAGTTAAATATTGTTAATTGATGGTAATGCTAGATGTCAAATTAAGTTTAACTAAGTTATTAATTTTTCTATCAAATAAAAAATAATTTTAATATTAAATAGCGTATAAATAATTTTTTTATATCAAAATATTTTTCTATTTGTAATAAAAATAAATGATTTTATTAGATTTAATTGGTAAAAATATGTGCACATCTGGAATTATTGGTTAATCGACTAACTCTTTGTTATTGTTATACATTTTTTTTAATCTTATAATAAAAATAAAGTTACGTGATAAAAAATTAATCAATTTCTATGCTTATTTGAAATCAAAGAAAATATTTTATTACATTTGAAAATTTTAATTAGACACGTATATATACTTAGTTGTGTCTTGGTAATTATTGATACTTGAGCCGTTACATTTTGGGGGTAAAAAGTTACTTAACAGATAAAATAAGATGAAAGTTTGGTTTGGTAAAATTTTTTGAAGAGGTGTTAGAACTTTTTAAAAGCATAAATATTTTATTTTGTGTTTGGTAAATAAAAAAAAATGATGTGCTTGTGCTTGTAGTTTTTAAAATATGAGGTGTTTTTGAAAGCAGAGCTTTTTAAATATGGCTTGTACTCATCAAAATTAAAATGCCTAATATAATCTATTTATTAATAAATATTCACATTTATTATTACATATATATTTATTATTTTTTTTTTAATTTTAAAAATTATTTTATCAAATATAATTGTTATTGCTTGTGTTTATTAAAAGATATTTTTTATTTGATTTTACCAAACACATGTGTTACGATTTTTAAAAAGCTATATTTTAAAAGACAACATTCATAATCTACTTTCGAAAAGTAAAAGATTTATCGAACGAAGCTGAATTCATGTGATATAAGCTACCAAAATTTGCTTGGAGATATATACATAAAGAGATAACAGCTAACAGAAATTGCAAGTAGGATCTTGGTGGTGGTGGTGGTGGTCCTCACTGTACTCCTTATGAATTCGTCGTAGCTGCAAAAATTAAACTATGCTTATTGCTGGAATTTAAGGACACATGGAGGAACCACCACCATATTATGATGTGATAACATAATCTTTCCTATATAAGGGAGGTTTTAAGTAAATTATATTTTAATGATAATTTTTAGTTATGAAATATAAAACAGTTTGAAATGAATAATTTGTTGGGGTGAAAGTTTCTTTACACATTATATTTATTTATCTCCATGTATCAAAAAAAAGTATTGATTAAAAATGCCGAAATGCTGCTAAAAATGGTGAATAATATTGAATTTTTCCATTTACTAATAAGAGTTGGATGCAAAATTGACAATAAATTAAAGAAGTTGACTATTGATTAAAATATGTAACTAATTGAAAATTTATTATTTAATTTTTTTTCTAAATTATCTTCCATTGTATTATTTAGAATTTTAGTTTAGTATAATCAATGTCAGTTAAAACAATTTCATTTTTAATGTTAAAACTACATCTTAGAATTTAGGGTGGCCAATGGTAAATTTCTTGTCAAGCCATATACATAATAAATATAAAAAACTAAAATTTAAAATAAAAAAAAAAATCAGCACAATTAAATTTACACTGACTCCTCATTTCACATATGCATAGTCTTGGTTGGTAGAATGGATCTCACAAAATCATCTATTGCATTGATGGAAGAACCTTTGACTTTCCCTTTCTCCATTGTTGCTTCCCTCATAAGCACTTCAATCTCTTTAGCCTTCTTCTTCATAATCATCCCTTTCCCACTTTCTTGATCCATAACCATCTCAATCACATTCTTCACCTCCTCATTAGAAACAACACTTTCAACTGTTGCTGTGAGTATAACACCAACATCCAATTCTTCTTCCAACATCTTGGCATTGTAAGCTTGTTCTGCTGCCAATGGCCACCCAATGATTGGAACACCACAACTTAGGCTTTCCAACACTGAATTCCACCCACAATGGCTTAGAAATGCTGCTATTGACTTGTGTGAAAGAATCTTCATTTGGGGTCCCCACTGATGCACCAAAAAACCCTTTTGAGCATTCTTCATTCTATCTTCAAACCCTTTTGGTAACCATTCATGAGCATTGAACTCTCCATTGATGTCAAAACCCAAAGGTGGCCTTACAACCCAAATAAAACTTGTTTCACTCTTTTCTAACCCTTCAGCCAATGCCATCATTTGGAAAGCACTGATTGTGTTCTGTGATCCAAAACATATGTAAACAACAGATCTTTCATCTTTCAAGTTGAGCCACTCAATGCATTCTTCATTGGCCATGCTAGTTTCTTTACCTGCAAGTATGTGAACATGAATTTATTTTGTCTAATTCTTTTATTCAGCAACTCTTAACACCTTTAATTAATAGCTCAAAATTATATTTTAACAAAAATTTTTAAATATTAATGACTAAATACCGACAAAAAATATAGTACGATAGAATAAAAATTTGCATAAAATATATTTTTATTTTAGAAATATTTTAATTCTCTGAACAAAAATACTCCTAACATTAATTTTTTTTCCTCAAAAATACTCTAATTTAAAGGAATAAAAAATATTAAAAATTAAAATTAAATAAAATTAAACATTAAAAGTATTTTTTAAAAGAACAAGTATACGAAATCAATGTTTGTTGGTAGCCAATCGAGCCAATTTCTTTCATAAAGGTCATTCTCCCTCTTCTCGCAACGTCACTCCTGATCTTTAATAACTCATCTTTTTCCCACTTCGTTCGCTACTTTCCATAACCACCATCCACTGATTCTTTCCATCAAACCACTCACCCTCCACTTCTTTACACGCTGGCACTGCGACCTCCACTGCAGATCCACCATCACCACGGCGTGACACACACGTTCACGGGCAGCGCACCAAGAACGACAAGGTCTTGTTCAGGCCAACGCGGGAACTCGACACTGCTTCATCGTCATTTTCTTCTTCCTCCTCTTCTTCGCGTTACGCCGCTTCTTTTTCTTCTTCTTGGCCGCTTTCTCGTTGTTTTGTTATTGTTGTGTCGATAAGGGCTGTTTTTGTTGTTGTTGTGGTGGTGGTGTTGCGGTTGTGGTAGTGCATGGTGGTGGTGAGGTGGTTATTGTTGTTGTGGTGGTGGTGTGCTTGTGGTGTTGTTGGTGATGGTAGTAGTAGTGAGCAGCTTACGGATGATAAGTTATGTGTTATTTGGATAATAATTTTATGTAGTTTCGTATGATAATTTTGTACAGTTTCGAATTATAAATATTTTTAGTTTCGGATGATAATTTATAATTGGATTTATTAACTTCTTAATGGCTCCCTAATGTTGGTTCCATAGCAATACTCTTTTTAAAAAATATTAATACCAACGTAAGCATAAAAGATATATTTTACCCTAAAATAACAGTATCATTTAAGATATATATATTCTCGTGAAAATAGTTATTCAAAAATATTGAAACTGTAACATAATATCTAACAACAACAACAAAAAAAAAAAAACTTGTAGATTATAATGTGAAAGTTAATTTGAACCTTTGAGTGGAAGTGGGCGAAGAGGACCAACACTCCAAATAGGAAGATGAATGTACTTCCTGAGAAGATCCAAACCCAATGTCTCAACCTCCTCAACTGTGTTACAAATCCACCCATCAGATTTCATTGAGAGTGAAAGCTGTGAAACTAGGAATCTTGCCAAATCATTACTTGCATCAACTTCTCTCAAGTATCTATACATGTGAGACCACCGGAACTTGTGATTCTCTGGTAATCCCGGCAGCGAATACTCGTCGGAACCGGAGGACTTTCTATGGGGAAGATTGGACTCTTTGCAACATTGTTAGCCCAACCAAAGAACATATCAGAGATTATGCAGAGTGGAGGGTGACCCTCTTCTTCTTTGATTTTGGATATCAAAGATGAAAGAGGCTCCTCGAAGCTCGAAGATGCTTGGATGAGTTTAAGGATTTCATCTATGCTATGAAGATTGGCAGTGTTCTCTCCATTTGGTGGTAGGCCACATTGTGCAGGATTGAATGGTAGCTCAGCAAAGTGGATATTATCGTTATTATGATTTTGGTGTTTGATGAGGTGTTGAATGTTTAGGGGAGTGGAAGCTATGGTGATTTTGAAAGAAGAATAAGTTGTTTGGTGGATCTTTGTTGCAAGTTCTAGGAATGGGATTAAATGGCCTTGTGCCATGAAAGGTAGCATCACAATGTGGAAATAATCATGATGATGATGATGACCCTTCTTTGCCATTTATTATGGAGCTCTAGTATGGGGTGTGTGGTAGTTGTTCTTCTTTAATTTGGTTTTCTCACAAACTTTTATTAGGAATATGGGAATGATGATGGAAACCTCCGTTATCTATTTCTACAAAGGATGTCTTCACGAGGTTCACATGTTTTTTCCCCTTCTCCAACGGTATCTAAAGGGTACATACGTATTTTACTTTAAATTCTTATGAGATCTAAAGATATAAATTTGTAATACACACCAATAAAATTTCAGCGAATAATTTAAATTGCATGTTCTATTTCTTTAGATTTCGTATGTTCTGTTTACAAAAAATACAAAGTTGGCTTATTGTTGGTTGATTTAGGTTTCGGATGTTCTATGACTTTCATTGTGAACGGTGGTTATAGATGTTTTATTTTTTGTTGGCTGATTTATTGATTAAAAAAATATTGGTTATCTATATTTTTCCTTTTATAATAGAAGAAAATTTCTAGTATCAAATAATTATTTTTAATCGATATTATATGTACATATATCCATATATTCATACTAACAAAAATGATTTTTTTTTTGTGGCTCAAATTTTTGTGTTAGATCTTATTAAACGTGAAAATACAAAATAGATGTATGAACATTCATCTTAGATTTATTAATTTTCTATATACACTATTCTGGTATCGTCACTAAATTTGACACTGAGGTTGTTCTTATGGTGACTCAAAATAGTGGTTACTAACATCCTTGAAAGAGGCTTTACTGTTGCTTCCCATGTTGACGGGAGGGAAAGGTACGTTGGGAGCTTTTGAAATTTGCTGAAACTCCTCAAAATCTATGGTTTTGCCTTTTTTTTTTTTTGGATTTCTTTTTTGGTCCCTTGTCTTTCTTGTCTGGAGGCTTTGTGCTTGTTGGATCAACCTCTTCCATTTTCATACATTTCATGGAATCACGTGGTGGATGCATAGCCTTGTAAACTTGGAGGACTAAGTACTCATCATGGATTCTCAGCATCAATTCACCACATTCCATGTTAATTAAAGCTCTTGAAGTGGCTAGGAAGGGCCTTCCTAAGATTAGAGGGTTTCCCACATCTTCTTCCATATCTAATATCACAAAATCCACAGGGAAAAAGAACTTGCCTACTTGAACTAAGACATTCTCAACTACTCTATGAGTAAGTCTCATTATCTTGTCAGCTAATTGCAGAGTAATTCTAGTGGGCTTCATTTCCTTGACTCCAACCTTTTTCATAAGAGAGAGAGGCATTAGATTGATACTAGAGCCAAGATCATATAGTACTCTCTCAAATGAAGTGTCTCCAATGGTACAAGAGATTTGGAAACTACCCGGATCTTTCTTTTTAGTGGGTAAGTTTCTTTGGATGAATTCACTGCACTCCTTGGTCATCACCACTGTATCTCCTTTCTTCAAAGATTTCTTCTTTACTAGAAGTTCATTCATAAAGTGAACATAGGCCAGCATCTCTCTCAAGTTCTTTAATAAAGGTATATTGACTTCTAAGCATGCAAAAACTTCTAAGAACTTTGAGAGATGCTTCGGTTTCTCACTTGATGATTTCCTCTTTGGAGGAGGATGAGAGGGTATGATTTCGGCTTCAACCTTTTCTTCTTGAGTTGGTGCTTCTTCCACTATCACAACATTTACTTCCTTGCATTCTGCATTAGGGTTCACGATGGTATTTCCTGGAAAGGTATGGGGGGTTTTTATTGAAGCTGCTGAAGCTGTTTAGCAAGGTCCTTCACTTGTACTTCCACTTTCTTGAGAGCTTCCCCTTGGTTCTTGAAGTTCGACCTAGTTTCTTCAATGAAAGTATTGGTATTGAGGGTTAGCTTTGTCAAGGCTTCTTCAAGATGACTCAGTTATTTTGGAGGAGGTTGAGGTGAAGGGAATGACGTTGTCTTTGAGAGTTGTGATTGTTCCATTACCCTTGCTGTCCTTGATTACCTCCCCAACTGAAGTTGGGGTGGTTCCTCCAATTGGGATTGTAAGTGTTGGAGTGGGAATCATTGTATAGAGGCCTAGGTTGGTTACCTATATAGTTTACTTGTGCAGCAATAGATTGATCATCTTAAAGCAAACTACAGTTGTGGTTCTCATGAGGGCCACCACAAAGGCCACAAGAGGCTTGAGTACTCACGGCTGAAGCTTCTAGTTTTTCCAACTTTTTGTTCATAGCACTGAGTTGGGCCATTAGAGCATTGACTGTTTCCACTTTCATGACACATTTCTTCACTGTGTTCCTCTCAGAGGTGTTCATATATTGATTCTTAGCAATTAGCTCAATCAATGCAAGAGCTTCTACAGTTGTCTTTGTTTGCAAGGAACCACTTGTTGAGGAATCAATTAAGATCCATGAAGTTGAAGTCAATCCGTCATAAAATGTCTGCAGTTGTAACCATTCGGGAAAGACATCGCTGAGACATCTTTTAATCATCTCTTTATATTTTTCCCAAGCTTCATACAAAGATTCTCCATCCTTCTGAGTAAAAAATTAGATGTCATGCCTAAGCTTTGCAAGCTTCTAAGGGGGAAAGAAGTTGGAAAGGAATTTGCTGACCAAATCGTCCCAAGTAGTAATGCTACCAAGAGGTTGAGAGTGCAACCAATGTTTTGCTTTATCCCTCAGAGAAAACGGAAAAAGCCTTAGCTTGATGGCATCGCCAGAAACGCCATTACACTTCAGTGTATCACAAAGATGCAAAAAGGTGGATATGTGCAAGTTCGGATCCTCATGTGAATTGCCATAAAATTGTTCTTGTTGTACAAGCTGAATCAGAGAGGGTTTCAGCTCGAAATTATTGGCATCAACAACTGGCCTGACTATGCTACTACTGCAGCTGGCAGTAGTGGGAACAGAATATTCTCCCAAAGTTTTCTGTTGAGTTCCTTTAGTAGCCATGTTATCAGAGACTTTTTTGAAGACTTTCTCGAAAGAAATTTCGTGAGTCTGCTTAGATTGCTTCCTGAGTTTGCGCAAAAGTCAATTTCAGGATCAAAGTTCAAGATCTGTTTGTCGTTGTTACCCTACATACACAAGTAACCAAACAAACAAATTAAGTGGGAGCTTCCAACGTCAAAGTGAAGGAAGTCCCAAATTAGTAAAGAAAAAAGAAAAAGAGTCTAAGTTAGAGAGCCAATTAATACTATATTGTCAATCTGATTAATCCCCGGCAACGGCGCCAAAAACTTGATGCCCAAAATCCTTTCGGAGTTTCGGACTCTCCACCGGCAAGTGCACCGGATCGTATCAAGTAATAAAAAGTGAGTAAGAGTATCGTTCCCACGGAGATTAATGGACTAAGCAATAATGACCAATCGGTTCTTTAATTAGACAAATCAATAATCAAGGGGTATCAAATCTATATTTAATCAAATCTCCTAAAATCATGCAAAATCAATCAAAATTTAACTAAATCAAGGAATTCAAAACTTGGACGGCAAGCAATAATTGATGGAAAATCAATAATAATGAGGACAACCCAAGGATTTGGAGATATTCACCCAAACAAAACCCGCATCCAATTATCATATTTTTTTCATGCAAGTAATCATCGAATCACCATGAACCTTAATTAACTAAACCCTAATCTCTTAGTAATTTAGTTTCTCTAATCCTAATTAATTATCAATCTCTTGATTAACTAACTAAAATAAAGATTAAGATTAAACTTAGTTCAATTATGTGAAGCACAATAAAAATTACAAATTAGTTCAATATCACTTACTAATCTATTGAATCCTAATTAAAATTCACAAATAATGGCATAATTAACTAATTGATTATCTCTAACTTTACTGGAGATTTACGAAATCCAATCCTCATACACAATTAACCATTAATTTTCTCAACACTTATTGTTAATATTACTAGACATTGTTTTTACATCATAACATGCATCTTATTTGTATACTTTTAGGGTTTAGATGTATAGCTTAAACTTTAATAATTAATATTTAGAGAATTTACAATTTAGGTTCTAGTGTGTTATTAGCCACACACTATTCTATGGATATTAAGTGCAAAAATATTTTTATTGGCTAAGTATTCATACAAAATAATAAATTTTATTAATTATATAGTGCTATTTATTTTTATAAATAAAAAATAAATCTTTTACCTTTTTTATAGTTTAATTTATCATCACTCTTAATATTAAAAACAAAAAAATGTAAAAAAAATAATACGTAACATTTTGCTAAAAAATTAAACAAGTGCAAGGAGTGTAATCAATTACTCTGATCTCATATAACATAAAATAAAACAAAAAGGATCGAAGAGTTTATAATACGAGATATTTGAAAGTTATTATTTAAAGAATAGTGTTAGGGAGCCAATATTATGAAGTCATTAGGGAATCAATAATTAAGTTATCATTCAAAATTTATATGAATTATCATCCGTAACTCATATATCTAAGATTAAGTTATCATCCAAAATTTATATGAGTTATTATTCGTAACTATGTGTTGACTCCCTATTGATCATAATGTATTGGCCCCTAGTCTTTTTCTTATTTAAAATGTATTTATTGTTGTTAACATGGTATTATATAATAGGACTTGTTTTATATCTTCAATATATTAAAATTAATTTTGTATGTACATACATAACATGTTTTAGTGAAAAAAAAATATTCATATTTATAGGTAAGAATCTAGTATCATTTTGTAATATTATAAAAATACTATTTCAAATAACAAGTATCTAAATCTGTATAGTCTATTATTAACTTTAGTAAATGTATATACACACATAAAAACACTACCTGCAAGATCTAATTAATAACAGGCATGCATGCATGTGCTTGTGCCTTGCAAATAACAATTGAGCAGACGCATATCTTAAGGTATGCGTACTACTTCCTTTTTTAAAAAAATTATATTATTAACCAAAAAATAATATTATTTAAATGAGTGATTTTCAATAATTAAGTTATTTATTTTATATTAAGAATTTATTTGGGTGAGTTTTTTATAAAATATCTTTTTAAAATTATTTTTTTTAAAAAAATCTTATATAAAAATAAAAGTAATTTTATGTTTGAATATCTCATGTAATAATATTTTTTATTTTGTCAATTGTATTTGGATAGAGATTAGAGGATTAAGACTAGGAGATTGAGACTAAATTAGATTTGTGTATTGTGTTTGGTTTGAATCGTATAAAATTGAATTGTGCAGAGACTGAAATAAGTAAAATGACCAAAATATCCTTAATTAAAAAATCAAAATACACATTACTATTTAGCTTAAACTCATCACCAATCCTACCACCAGCAATGTATAATTAATCAGTGAATTAACAACAACATAATCTTAAATAAATAATCAAATAACATGAAAATTTGCAACACCCATAGCCATTTTGTTAGGACCATGATGGTGTTCTTTCTTGTGACTGCTACCATCATCGTCATCATAATCATCATCATTGCTATCATCCACAGAAGAAGAAGAATCCTTTGATGGTGGAGGAGACATTGGCATCCCATACTTATCATATGGAGAAATCCCAAGCTTCAATTTTGAAGATACAATTGTATGATTGTAACACAAGTCGCTTTCCCACCAACCTTAATCACTTGCAACCTCTTCATGAAGCTGGAGTTGAAAAGTATAACCCCACAGAATAAATAAACAAGATAAGCAAATCCTATTAGCTCCAGGGTTATACAAATAAGCCAATTAAACTCCTCTGCTATTCAAATTCTTCATTTCCTCTCATTCTTGAAGCCACAATTCAACCGTGCCACACTCAATTTCAATTTCAAGAAGAAAAAAAAAAGGAGTGTTGCCCTTTTCTTTCAAGCACCACAACACCACCTTCTTCCCCATCACAATCGCCACCAAGAGAAAGGGGAATCGAAAGAGAAAGGGGCAACGTCGGCGCTTGCAAGGAGGGAGCGACGGCGACTGATGAGGAAGGGGCGACGACACTTGCGAGGAAGGAGCGATGGCGGCTGACAAGGAAGGGACGACGGCGAGTAAGGGGCGTCGGTGAGAAATGAGTGACAAGGTGTGGGGTGGAGAGTGGAGGCGCCAGCAGAGAGTGGTGTGGAGAGTGATTGAGACAGAATAGAGAGAGAGAATAATTTGAACCCTAATTTTGAATAAAGAAAGGGTAGAGTTGGAATTTTAGAAGTTAAATGAGGATATATTTGAAAAAAAATGTTATAAAGTTTCAGTCTTAATCCCTAGTTTCTCAGTGTGAAAATATTGAAATTTTAAAGACCGAGACTGCAATACTGAATCTTAATTTTCCAGTATCAGTCCAAATCATTAGATCAAACGCTACCATAATGACATCTAAACAAGTTCTAAATAAAAGACTATTAAGATGACTCCAAGCCCAGATGGCCAGATGTCATTCTACTAGGCATGTCCACACATGTGGATATTTTTCCTGGTCTATACCTTAGAATTTTCCATGAAGTTTTGGGTTTTGTAGGATGGCTTTCCCAAAATCATCTATTGCTTTGAGTGAAGAGCCCTTAACAACTTCACCATCATGTGTCTTTGCCTCTCTCATCAGAACTTCAATCTCTTTAGCCTTCACCTTCATCTCTTTTCCCTTCACACTTTCTTGATTCAAAACCATCTCAATCACATTCTTCACTTCCTCCCCTGAAACAACACTTTCAACTGTTGCTGTGAGTATAACACCAACACCCAATTCTTCCTCCAACATCTTTGCATTGTGAGCCTGTTCTGCTGCCAATGGCCACCCAATTATTGGAACACCATAACTTAGGCTCTCCAACACTGAGTTCCACCCACAATGGCTTAGAAATGCTGCTATTGACTTGTGTGAAAGAATCTTCATTTGGGGTCCCCATTGATGCACCAACAAACCCTTTTGAGTATTCTTGATTCTCTCTTCAAACCCTTTTGGTAACCATTCATGGGCATTGAACTCTCCATTGATGTCAAAACCGAATGGTGGCCTTATCACCCAAATAAAGGATCTCTCACTTTGTTCTAATCCCTCAGCCAAAGCCATCATTTGGGAAGCACTGATTGTGTTTTGTGATCCAAAAGATATGTAAAGAACAGAACTTTGATCCTTCACGTTGAGCCATTCAATGCATTCTTCAATGGCTATGCCAGATTCTTTACCTGCATTACCAACATGAATACAACCACTGAGTATGATATACAATAATTCTAGGTATATATCTATTTTTTTCAAACAAATTTAATCAATTTATTTATTCTATGTCAAATAAAAAACATTGAAATAGTCAAATAGAAGTTCATTTTGGTACTATTTTTTTTTTTTGTTATTTGATATATAAATAATTTATTTAGCTTTTAATAAATGACTTGATTAGATTTGGTTAGCCAAAATAAGTGTAGAAATAAAACATACAAATATAACAAAGTTTTGAACCTTTGTGTGCAAGTGGTTGAAGAAGAGGACCAACACACCAAACAGGAATCTGAATATACTTCCTAAGAAGATCCAAACCCAAAGGTTCAATCTCCTCAACAGTGTTACCAATCCATCCATCAGATTTCAGTGAAAGTTGAAGCTGTGGAACAAAGAATCTTGACCAAGCATCATTCCCATCAGATTCTCTTATCTGTCTATGCAAATGAGAGCGCTTGAATTTGAACTTCTGAGGGAACCCCGGAACCCAAAACTCTTCAGAATCAGTATTCCTGTGTGGGAGATGGAACAAGATTGAGGTGTAAGCAAGAACACCAAAGGCACTACCAGTGAAGAAGATTATGCTCTTGGAACCAAATGATTTTGCAACATTGGTAACCCAACCAAAGAAAATATCAGATATTATGCAAAGTGGAGGGTGACCCTCTTCTTCTGTGATCTTAGAGATTAATGAGTGAAAAGGGTTCTCAAGTGCCATTGTTGTAGCAATGATGAATTTGAAGACATCAGAGAGTGGCAGATTCTCTGTGTTTTCTATGTTTGGTGGCAGATCATGTTGGACACAATTGAAAGGTAACTCAGCAAGGTGAAGTTCTAGAAGATTTTGTTGTTGTTGATTGGCAATAATGGAAGATTTGAGGTATTGAATGTTGAGGGGAGTGGTGGCAATGGTGATTTTGAAGTTGTTTGTTGTTGTTTTTAGGATTTGTTTTGCTAATGCTAGGAATGGATTGAGATGACCATGTGCCATGAAAGGTAACATTACTATGTGCCCTTCATTATTTTGATGATCTAAATCCATTTTTGTGTTTCAGTCTTTGCTCAAAGTCTAATAACTAATAATCAACTTCTCCCTATAACAAAGATATGGGTAACTCTCTGATTACCCTAATAACCTGCTATACAGAATATATGAGATCATGATGCTTTCTTAGTTTCTTAGTTTCTTGTATTTTTGAATGTCTTCTCCTCAATGGCGGAGAATATGGATATTTTGTTTTGTTGTATATGTCTATGAATACACAAAGGAATATTATTATAGGCTTAAGAGCTCACCCAACCAGCTTTATGATTTTAAGGTTTAATAATAGTAGTAATTGTCTTCCGCCAGAAAAATATTAAAACTATCCACGAAAGATTCGAGAATATATCTACCATGAATGAAGAAAAATAGTTTTCTATTCATAAAAGATATATTTTATTTGTCAAAACTATTCTTGATGTTAAATAAAAGTGTCAACTGTTATGTTAATTGCTGATGTTTAAATAATTTTAACGTTAATTGCTGATATTTAGGTAATTTTAATGAACAAAGCTATTTTTTATGAGTAAAAATTTCTTTTATTTTATTCATTAGTAGTTTTATCAATGTGCGAATATTTTATGGATAATTTTGGTATTTTTTCGTAATTATGGTACTAACCCTAACAAAAATGCTAAACTTTTTGTGTCAGTAGGTTCTGTTCCATGTCATTTTTTAATTCCATCTTATATTGCATTGAGCTCCGCTGTTTTATTTCACAATAAGAGGTATATGCCTAATTCCAAGGAAAAATCCATGCATTCTTTTATGAAGAAAATATATGCAGACTACGGTCTCAAGTTTCAACGTCAAATTGGATATAGTCAATTAGATGCTATGTCAAAATCCAAGCAAGTAATTGACATATACCCAACTTCCATATAATCATGTAGTCGAAATAGAAGCTCTGAAACAGACACACAGATAAGTAGAAACTAGAAAGTGGGTAGTAGTTAGTAGTTACAACTTAGTTTGTACTTTGTGATAAAATGCATTTCACATTCAGTCATTTTATAACCTCACTTATAACTTTATAAGCGTCATGGTTTAGTTAAAAAAAAAAAAAAAAATTGACTATTATTATTGACACAATGTAACAAGAACCGTTCATATGGATTTTGAAAAACATCTAATCATTGAAATTGGTTTTCATCACAGTTGGTGAAAAAACATACCAAGACCACTGAAAAATTCACTAGAAACACGTTGATAATAGAATTCTCACATTTTTGTTACTCTTTTTTTTGGTAAGATTTTTTTATTTTATTTTTTTTTGGTCGGTTTTTTTACTTTAGATGGTATAAATTCATTGTTCTTGGTCAAGATACTTTCATACTACTGTAGAAAAACACACATGGGCCAAGGCCCATTACAAATTCATGGCCCCCTAATTTGATTGACCCCAAAAGATAATCACCTCATCCATCACACTTTATATTGGGTAATGAAGAAGTTAGGACTTGTACAAAAAAACAAGTTAGGACTTTTTTCTAGCCACCTAAACTGAAACTGGGAGACTGGAATTTAGTATTGTATTTGGTTGATAGAGATTAGAATTAAAATTTCAGTCTCAATTTTCAAAATTTGAGTATTTTCAATACCTCAAAATAGTAGAGATTGGGGACTGAATACTGGGACTGAAATTGAAATTTTAAAAATATTTTTTTTATTCAAATACCCTCATTTAATATTAAAGTTTTCAATACTAACATTTATCTTTCTTCCATCAACTTAATTTAATCTCTATATTTCAGTTTCTGTCTCCTAATAAATTTTAAACCAAACACAATAACAAAATTAATTCAATCTCAGTCTTCCAGTTTCAATCTCTTTTCGAGACGCATCCTAAAAATTAAGACAAAAACATAAAATTCGAAATAGAATTTGTATAATATTTTGTTCACTCAAAAGTCAAAACATGATAATAATGCAATAAAAACATAGACACAAAGGCAGTCATTTTATGTATTCTATTTTTTTTATTGGATGCATTTTATTTGTATATTAAAAAAAACCAATAAATTTTTTATTAATGACATCCAACAAGAGATAAAAATTCAATAAAATAAAAGAAGCCAATTCATAAAAATAAAATTCAAACAAGTAATAGTATTTTGGGTTTGAGTAGTGCTATTTGAATAAGTGGTTTTGGCTAACCAAGTTCAACAAAATGATTTATTTCTATGCTAAATAGAATATTATTTCGGTATTAAATAATATAAAAAATCATACATAAATAAAGTTCTATTTGACATTGAAATAGTTTTCTATTTAGCATAGAAATAAATGATTTGATTGGACTTGATTGCCTAAAATTACTTATTCATCTAAAATCATTATTTTAGTTTATTGATTAATATTGATTACCAAAATATTGGTTATCTAAAATTTTTAAAAAAAAAAACCAATAAATATATCTTACTTAAATGTTCAAATATCATATTTCATCCTAAATTGGTAAGACAACCAAAACTAAATAAATAAATAATAAATAAATAAATATGGGTAAAGTAAGGTAAGGTATGATGTAGTTGATGAGCTAAAAGAGTTAGTTGTCCTACCCTCAACTGTATTCCATTAATACATAACATGCAGCATTCAACCGCAATTTCTAACATCTCCACACCAATTAACAACCTTCATTTATTCTTGAATATTTATTTATTTATTTATTATCATTATAAAAAAATCCAATTTTTGAAACCCCATTTTCCTCACTCTTTTTATTTTGTGTGCAAACTAGCTAACACACACACTCTCTCTCTTCCCAAATCCAGGTAACAACACTCTTCTTCTTCTCTTGATTCTGCATGCTTCTCTTCTTCCTCAATTTCCACTCAGGAATCTCTTCTTCAGTATCTTAAATTTCTTTCCTTTTTCTTTTTGGGCTCATAATACTGTTAGATGCTCGCGTTCTTTGGAATCATCGAATTTCGTTAAGTTTGAATCTTTTTGCTACTTCCTGAAACCCCATTTTGCATTTTCTCAGTAAAAGCTCGGATTTTTTCCCCCATTTCCTGCTTCTAAAATTGAATGATTCGGAATTTGGAATTTTCGTGTGAAAATCTTAATCCGTTTATTATATATAATTTTGGAAGCTGATATTTATATATGTTTAAGGGGTTTTAGATGTGAATCTCGGTTTCTTGGATCTTAAATGTAATCCTTCGATTTTGTTGGTGACAGTGTTGATTGAAGTGGGTTTGTATTGGTTTCAAGGATGAAGGTCACTTTGGTTTCTCGGAGTGGAAAAGAGATTGTGAAAGGTGGCATTGAGCTCACTGATTCTGTATGTCTCTATTCCCTTCTTCTTTTTACTTTCTTTTTTTATTTTTAGTTTTGATTTATCCCTAAGTTTTCATAACCCAAAATTCCCAATTTTGTGTATCTTTGTTAATTCAGAGCTTTGTCTTCTAGAGTTATAATTTATGGTTTATTCCATTGTTTCTTTGACATAGGCTACTGTAGCAGATCTTCAACGTGAAATTCAAAAGCGAAGTAAGTGAAGTTGTGCTTTTCTGCACTATTTTTATGTATAATTTTTATTTTAGAGATAAGATAATATAATAATATAATATTACATCATTCAGGAAAATGTCTGATAGATATTGCTAGATATACCATGAGCTTCTCCATTATGACCTTATAGGTTTATACAAAATTTGATTACTATTTATTGCTTAATAAGGTATTTATTTTGTTGAAGTTCCTTTGATCTTTATGTAAAATGACATTGAAGTTTTAGTACCACATTTTAGATTCACAAGTCTTTTTTGCAGTATTTTCTTACATGAATCTAGTCTTCTGCTAAATTGTTGACCTAGAAACTTTAGATTGGAAAATGTCGGCTAGTGAAATTCAACCTAAATCTTGTTGAGTAGGTGAACTAGAAGATAAAATGCTTATATAGGCAGCATTGAGTTTTATAGATCACTAACATGTTTGTTCAATTCACCTTAACAGCTAAGAAGAGCCCTGACAGGCAGCGCTTGACGCTTCCGGTCCCATCAGGATCAAGGGAAAGGCCTGTTGTTCTTAACTCCAAGAAGAGTCTAAAAGAATATACAGACGGAAATTCAAGAACCTTAACCATCATATTCAAGGACTTAGGCCCCCAAGTTTCATACCGCACGCTCTTTTTTTTTGAGTACCTCGGACCTTTGGTTCTCTATCCAGTCTTCTATTATTTCCCTGTGTACCAATTCTTTGGGTACAAAGGTGAACGTGTCATCCGCCCCGTGCAGACATATGCCATGTACTATTGGTGTTTCCACTATGCCAAACGTATTTTCGAAACATTCTTCATCCATCGCTTTAGCCATGCTACTTCACCTCTTTCCAATGTGTTCCGCAACTGCGCATATTACTGGACCTTTGGGTCTTACATTGCTTACTATGTGAACCATCCACTCTATACCCCGGTAAGCGACCTCCAAATGAAGATTGGGTTTGGGTTTGGCATAGTCATGCAAATTTCAAATCTCTATTGCCACATTATACTTAGGAATCTTCGCAAGCCTGAGGGGGACGGTGGATACCAAATTCCACGCGGATTTCTCTTCAATATTGTTACCTGTGCAAATTATACCACGGAAATCTATCAGTGGTTGGGTTTCAACATTGCAACACAAACTGTTGCAGGTTATATTTTCCTTCTTGTTGCTGCTTTCATCATGTCCAACTGGGCTTTTGCAAAGCACAGGCGTTTGAAGAAGGTATGTTTTCCTCTTCCCCTAGTGTTTTGAAAGATTTGTAGCTTAATTATTTGATTCAATATGATGTTACTTTCATAGTTACATTGGCTCCTATGTTAACCATGTGGATCGAAATCTGCTCTTTATTAGAGTCAAGTCTGTTACTGGCTATCTGAATTTGGTTCTTTTATTGTTATTGTTTGTGGTGGATCAAATGCCTATATAAATGATTAGCTTTTGGTACCCTTTGATGAATGTCCCATTGTTGATGTATTTACAGTTGTTCGACGGAAAGGATGGTCGACCCAAGTATCCTCGTCGATGGATAATATTGCCCCCATTCCTGTAGACAGGTTACCACATGCTGGTAGGATTCAGAGATTTAGAATTGTAGTATGATGAAAGTTTTAGTGAATCCTTGAGAAATTGTCATTCAATTCTTAGAAAGTTTTAGACTATAAATCTGATTCCCAAGAAACGTTGATGTTAGTTTGTTGCAGAAGATTAGCAATCATTTTAAAGAGTGTACTACTGGGAATAATTGTTCCTTTAGAATATGCATCTTGTGTTGATCAATTTGAAGTTTGTATTTTGGGTTTGGGAAAATGAACGCTTAATATTCCATGTAGTGTGATTTCTTATTTCTTTTTGTACTATTTATTTGTTGCTTGAATCAGTTCTCCCTAATTTTTCAACATATTTTGACAGTTTTTACTTATTATTGTTATTGTCTATCTGAATCCTTGGCCAGGTTTATGTGCAATCAGAGTTTTAAAAATGATGGAAAACTATGATAATCTAAAGCCATTAGCCTTTATAAAATTTGTTAAACTTTTAAAAGTGCAGATGACGTATACAAAATGCTACTTGGATTGTTCTCTCTATGCTAATCCAATTGACAAATATAATGCCTTAATCATATCTTATATGACCAACTTCCTTTCCGGTAATTACAGAGGATTAAACTCATTTTGGTTCTTGCGTAAATATATTAAGTGATCCAATACACATGAAATTCGTTTTTGTTTGGGTTCTCAAATATAGAATTATGCTAAATATATACCAAAATTATCCATCATGTAATTTAACTAATTTTTAATGTGTATTTTATATTTAAATGTATAACATTCCTTGTCAGATTGATTTTAATGTACAAATAAAATTGTTGGAATATATTTTATCGTATGTTTTCAACATTCCTTCTGACTACAGCTTTGATAAGGAACAAGATAAAAAAATAATAAAAACTGTTCAAAAGGGATACAAAATAAAAATCGCACTAATCCAAAAGGGAAGAACAAGTTGCAAAATTTCACACATCCCACCAGCGACCATCCCAAGAGTCTCAATCCTTCAGTGTATGAAATGGGTAAATGCCATAACGACAAGATTCTTGAAAATTGTTACCATCAAAACCAACTCTGATGATGTTCCCATATACCCCCATTACAATTTCATATCATCATTTGTAGCTCCAAAAATAGGGCATGCTTCTAGCAATATCAACTAGCAGATATAAATATGCACTGGCCTTTTCTGTATTAGACAAACATACAAATGAACTGAGATCAATGCCAACCCATTATAACACATTTCTCATCATCTTCTCATTCCCCGTCCACGGCCACGGCCACGGAAACCACCTCCACGACCTCTACCGCCCATAGCACTTGCAGCAGCATCTCCTTGTGCGCTCTCAGACTACACATGTTGAACAGATGATACATTCAAAACCAGGCACATAAATTTTCCTTCTGATATAACATCAAATAATAAATATATTCACATCCACTATTTCTTTTTTTTTTTTCTTTTCACTTCCACTATTTATTCATCAAAAGAATTGGCTGGTAGTGACATAATTTATAATAATGGGAAGTTAGGTAAGGTATGCAAATTACTAGCTGTTTAAACAGCAAATGTTTTGAGCTTTTTGAAACTAAAGAATGTTGAGGAATAAGACCATATGAGAATAAATTAAGGAATTGGGTTGTGTCACTAATGTTTCTAGAGAAATATATTGTACAGAAAATAATAATTGAAAAGAAAAAAGATGGAGAAATACAATTATAGAACTTGTCAGAAAATCACCTTGGGGTTTTTAACTGTTTCATCCACACTTAAGATTAAGCATGCGGCCTCTGTAGCAGCATTTATTGCATTGATCTGCAGAGTTATTGATTAGGTTAAACAGTTACACCACTGACATAAAAAATTAAAACAAGAGTATAAAGTCAGTCAGATACCTTGACAAGTGCAGGCTCCCAGACAAAGTTAGCAAATGAGTTTGCAATTCCACCAGTGGCTATATCCACTCCATATGGTGCTCCCTCACCTGTGACAATCAGGAAATGACAACATTAACTGCTAACGTACCCAAGAATGTGTTTATTATGCAAACAATTTTAATAATCCATGAGTATTAAACATGCAAAGTTTTAGCACAAAAAAGCGGGATGCATACAAGAAATTGTGCTTAAGACATATATGCAGAAAAACATGCAAATTGAAGGAATGGCAACCAACCAGATGGAAGTGCATGTTTCTGCCTTAGTTTGTTCAGCACATCAGTCGCATCAAACCCAGCATTGTCACATAACTGTCTGGGTATAACCTGAAATTACACCATCACTCTTAGCATCAACATATATATATAATTAAATAAAAGGGAGGGGGATGGAACAAAAACCTTCATGCTAACTTATTACATAATCTAGTATGCATAGTGCAATAAGTATTTACTGATGCAACGTCAAGATGAGGCCATTCTAAAGTGAATTCAACTACTAAACTATTTGATGCTTTCTTCACAGCTTTCAACATTTATTCAGAGACAACATCTACTTCTAAAAGATTTGGAATAACAAAGAATACTAACATAGCAAAAGTTAGAACAGTCACAACATCAAACAAATGCAAAATAAGGGCCTTTTGTTCACACCCCAATATAATAGCAAGGCATAATCTTCAGTCAAAATAATAATTCGTTTTGAACATGATGTGAAACTTAAAAATTACCAGACATTTTTGTGTCAATTAAGTTTGACTAATGAAAAATATACATAACAAAGAAAAGTAGTACTCATTGGTTTGCATTGTTTTACAACTAAAGACATTAAACAAAGAGGCTCCTAATGGAAAATTGACAAAGCACCATTACACAGCATTGAATGACTTAGAATAAACTGACACATAATACACCAAAACATAGACATCATACTCAAATTCCAGAGACACTAACCTCTAAAGCTTTTGCATATGAGTTAATGAAAAGCTGAGACTTTCCTGCAATTGTCCGTGCATGTTGCCTCAGGTATCGACTTATCTCCATCTGTCAACATGAACCACATATTTACATCCGAATCATTCGAATAATATTTCATCAATATGAAACATAAATTTTGGACACATACGTCTATAGCACCTCCACCAGCAACTACAGTTGAGTTTTTCAAAGCCCTCCGAACAATCATGATTGCATCATGCAAACTTCTCTCTGCTTCCTCTATGAACTGTAAGAGAATAAAAAATCAATTATAAGCCCAAGAAATGATAGACCTATTTAGGACATATAGACAGGCACTGGACAACCAGACCTGATCAGCTCCACCACGAAGAACTATGGTGGCTGTTTGTCCAGATGGACATCCATTGAATATGTTGAACCTTTCATTTCCAACCTGCTTCTCCTCAAAAACCTCACAAGTTCCAAGTACCTTCATGCAAACAAATCGCAAGTTTCAGCAAAAAATATGACAATAAAAAACACACAAACCATGACCAATCCCAAAAATAGTGCACAACCTCATCAATGACGTTATTGACAGATGTTTGTACAGTTCCACCAGTTGCAGCAGTGACCCTTTTTAGATCTTCCTCTGCTACACGACCGGCACAGAAAATGTCTCGATCTGCAAAATACTGTAAAAAAAAGGACAAGTAATAAGAGTGTCTGGAAGTTGTTAAGAAAACAAGTAAAAGAAGCATGTATCATAAGTTGCAATTCAAAAATGTTAAATGATTTCGGTGTGGCAGAAAGGACCAAGAATATGGAATAAAGTCAGATAAGATTTGACCAAAATGGGAGAAGTAAAACCTGTGTAGCAAGATCACCAATAGCCAATCGTGAAAGAACTACTTTTGCACCACTGTTGACACATTTATCCAATTTGTCATAAATAATATTCCATTCAGCATCAACAATTGACTGATATTGCGATGGATCAGATAATCTGTAAAGAAAATGACAATGGGAATCAATTTAAGAAATCAATCCTTTAATAGAAACTCAGCAGTATCAATAAATAAAATAATTAAGAACAAAAAGATAAATTTCAAATATGGCCCACCTGATTTCAGCATTTTCTTTCTCCGATTTTAGCTCCAATTCAATGTTAAGCAATAGTATCTTTGGGTTGAGAAACTTCTTTGGCTGTTGCTCAAACCCAGCATATGAAAATGTCTTTTTGAAGGCAACACCATTTACTAGAAATGAGTCCCGCATGTTACCACCGGGAACCTGTAAATTAAACCCCAAATCTCAAAAATATTGATCTCCAAAGCACATCCCCTAAACAACACCGAATCTGCAAATACAATGGTGCAAAAAAATCAATGCTCATACCTTCTTGATTCCAATCATGTTCAATCTGTCATCATTTCCAATTGCAATGACAGCATCCACAACCATTGATGCAAAGAATTCTTTCTCTCCACCAATAAGTTTCGAAGAGAGCGTGGTAGCAGCACACTTTGCAAGCAAGCTTTTCTTCTCTTCCAAACTCTTCCCTTCTATGCTAACCGCCAGCTCTTTCATCTTCTCAATTGCCTACACCAACAAACAATTACAAATGACAATCTCACACAAGGCCAAAAATCAAACACCATCACAACTACAGAAGAACCAAATCTCAATACCAATGTGCATGCAGTCCTATAGCTCCTAATCAAATTCTGAGAGTGAACACCGTCTTCAATGAAGGGCTTGGCTTCCTTCAAAAACTCAGCAGCAAGCAAAACAACAGTGGTGGTTCCATCACCAACCTGCAAATTCACAACAACAATAGTGATCATTCACTTATAACAGTTACTAAGAGTGACTAACAAGTTAATTAGTTTCCTCCTTCCATCATCATTTCTAAATTAGTTAGTTTCCTACCATTCTAGCATTTCTAAACTCGAAATGGAGAGAACCAAATTAATCATTGTCCAACTACATTAGCAATAACACACATCAAAAGCAAAACAATTAAAAAGTTCAGCTCCATAAGATGGATCTGAGGTGTGTGAGTGAGTTGAGAGTGGATTACCTCGGAGTCCTGTGACTTGGCGATGTCGACGAGGATCTTGGCGGCAGGGTGGATGATGTCAAGAAGCTTCATGATGGTGGCGCCGTCGTTGGAGATGGTGACGGAGCCCTTGTCATCGTGAATGAGCTTGTCCATGCCGCGGGGGCCGAGGGTGGACCGGACGACATCGGCGACGGCGGTGCAGGCGTTGATGTTGCTGACTAGCTGAGCCTTACCCTGAGACGTGTCCGTACCTTCCTTCAGAAGTATGATCTGCGGTTGCTGCAAACACAGAGAGAACACACCACACATTTTCTTCAATCTAACTGCACTTACACAGAGAGAGATAGAGAGAGAGACAGAGAGAGAAAACGTACCAGCATAGCTGCCATGGTTGCTGTAGAGAGAGAGAGGGAGAGAGAGAGAGGGGCAACTAGGGTTTAAGTTGGAAATTAAACGAAAGAAAAAAGAGAGTAGGAGGGTGAAGTTTCTGGTTGGTTCGTAGTGTTGCGCAGTGAGAGTGAGTATGTGACTAGTCACTATGTCCATCAACTTGCTCACTCTGATTCACACTTTAACCTTTTGGGCCTTACATCCTTCACGGCCCGTTTAAGTTTTTTTCCACCCAACAAAACACTCCCTTCAAGTCAGTCCAATAAAAAAAACTGCCCTCATCAAGGCTGTTACAAAAGCATACTAGACTAGACTGGACTGTAGTCCTAGAGATCCAAAAAAAAAGGTTCCAAAAAAAATTAATAATATACCAAAAAATTAAAGTAAACTAATTTAAAAAATAAGACATGCACCCTTTACTATTACACTATATAATGTAAAAATTTTCAATCAACTAATTCAGTAGGTGTAAAGTTAATATACCCGGCAAAAAAACCCAAAATAAAGGCGAACTAGTTTTCATTGGTAATTACTAATTTATTTGATTGGATAAACCCTAATAAGCTAAATTTGGTTAGAGGATAAGAACAGAAAACAAATTTTACTTAAATCAATTTCCTGAAAATTATATTTTGAATCCATAATTGTCAACTATATGCTCATAATAAAAAGAAAAAAATTGTGCAAAATGATATATAGGAACAACCAAATCCAAGATTATTGACAAGTGAATTGGCCTAAGTTTTCCGGAATTCAGTGTTATCCTGTATGATTAAGTGTAAATTCTTATACTTGAAAACAGGAGCAGCAATGTGCCTATGAACTAAGTTAAACAAAACGAATAAAAAGAATATCTCTAATAATATCCAGAGGGGCTAAAAACTTAAAAGACATGGTAAAAGAGTTGTTCAATTCAATGAATAAAAGATACTTTAGAAGCCAATGCAACAAGGCAAACCCCTATGCTTTCTGGTCCCCACCTAAATAGAAATTAACGTATCAAGAGACGTTGGTACATACACTAATCATAAAAAAGAATTATAATACAACACATCAAATGTCTTGGTTAAAGAAAATTTCAACACCCATCCAATGATTCTGCAGGGTTAGGTTGTCAACGCTTGTATTGTGAACAGAGGATCCAAAAGGGACAGCAAAACAGGTGGTGAAGGATCTACACAAACCATTACCAATCCAAAGCCAAAAGTTGATGCCAGCAATCTTACACATGTTTTCAATTTTCCTCTGCAAATTCAGATTACTTTTCTTTTCTTCCCCCAACTCAAAAGGACCCTTTTTCTGTGCTTTGTTTTTATTCCAGGACTTAACAACAGTGACTTCAACCACATCCTCTGTCTTCAAGAAGTGCAATTAGATACATCTCTGTTTGATCTGTTGTATTTCATATGGCTCCTCACTAGCTGTCCAGCTGCAATAGCAGACATCAGAGACAGCTCTCCTGCTAGAACAGAGCCCGCGACAATGGTGGCCAAGAGCCTTGAGTTTGAACCTGGTGACTCTTTGCTCGCGCCCTTCACACCGAGCAAGTTCAAGCATGCAGACTGAGATGCAAGTTGAGTCCCACCCCCAACTGTTCCCACCTGAGGAGACAAGTAGTCACATAAAGATTTAGCTATTAAAATTGGAAGGTATAAAAATAATCAAGTAACTGCATTGAGATGCAAGATTCAAATTACCTCAATGGAAGGCATAGTCACTGAGATGTGAAGGTCCCTCCCTTCATTGACGGCTTCCATCATGGTTATGCAATGAGAACTCTCAACATTCTGAGCTGGATCTTGACCGGTGGCAAGGAAAATGGCAGAGACAATGTTACTAGCATGGGCATTGTATCCTCCAAGAGCACCCGCAACAGCAGAACCAGCAAGGTTTTTCAGCATGTTGAGCTCCACCAAAGCCGCCACATTGGTCTTCAGTACCTTTGTCACCACTTCTTCTTTGATAACTGCTTCACAGACAACTGATTTCCCACGGCCCTCGATCCAATTTACAGCAGCCGGTTTCTTGTCCGAACAGTAATTTCCTGGATTGACATGGTAAAAGAAATAATCAGGTAAAAGACAACACAGACAAAAACAAAAACTACCCAACTTGACAATGTCCGTACGAATACAATAACTTGCACAATCGCACCATCTCAAGTCACAATTCTCCAATTCAAAACAGATAAACGATAACAACATGATATATATTTAAAAAGCAAAAATTTCAAAGATGATATAATAAAATTGGACCACTTTCATTATTGAATGGGGACCAAAAACGAAACAACATGTGGTAGGATATAAAAAAGAAATCTGTCAATTGAATGCTATCTATCACATCATACGCAGGTATACCAAATAATATCACAATACATTGAAGTGAAAGGGCTTGCAAATTACCAGATATGCCAATGACATCCATGTCAGGGAAATCGTTTTGAAGAAAATCAAGAACATTCTGCACTCCTTTGGAAACCATGTTCATCCCCATGGCATCACCAGTGCTGCAGGTGAATCTCAAATAAACATTCTTCCCTGCCA
>JASCZI010060527.1:49468-64766 GCA_036250425.1 Stylosanthes scabra
ACTACTATTTTCAATTTTAATTTTCATTTCATTGTTTAAAAAAGTATAATAAAGTTAACTAATTTATGTGACCAAAAGAATTTTCAAAATTTAATTCTTAAATTTTTTTGGGTGACTTTTAATTCTTAAAGTTTACACTATTAAATTTATTTTTTAATCCAATAACTTTTCACAAACATTGTAACTTGAATTGGATTGGTCTCACGCAAATTTTATATTTTAAAAATTAAACAAACGAAATATGTAAAAAAAATGTATATAACTATTTCGATTGGTTGCCATGGTAAACTACTTTGAATTAGACTCATGGTTTTTGTTTTTTTTTTTTTATTTACTAGGGAAAATAATTTTCAAACATAGTAAAAAAAGGGCAGCTATATCTCACGTAAAAACTAAGGATAAAACTAAACAGAAACAAGAGTCTAAATGTAGAATTTTTTTATTCTTGTATCCTTTCGAAAATGCACAGAAGAGGCGTTAAATCTTTACTCAATACATTAAAACAACAACGACAGAAATTAAAGCTTATTGAAGAATTCGGATGAGGATAGAATGAATAATTACAAAGAATTCCAGGGCCTAAGTATTATATCACGATATATAAGTCATATAACTCGATCGTGCACATAACTAAGCACTAGTTTCATAAATGGCTGCTAAAATTGAGTAGGCCAGTAAGAACAAGAACGTGGCTACTCACTTCAAAATTCATAAACTTCCAATAGCTTGAAACCAGAATACTTAGAAGTTAGAACTGGCATTTCCACATAAGGCCTAGTAAAGTAGTAATCTATTGTTTCTCGGGAAAATAAAATATATTATTGTACAAATAAAATGTTATGAGCTAGTCACTAACAATTGTGATGGTGTTGTTATCATGAAGAAAATGACTGCTACAAAATGAATATTTTTTTGTACAGGGGGTAGTACACAACAATGACACCTAACTAGAACAAGGGAGAGTAATGAATGACTTGAGTGAATCAGAGTCAGTTTTACTCTTCATTCTTCAAGCCCTTCCCTTCACTCTTTTCCCCTTCAACACCCAAAGTCACAAACACATGCTAAGAGGGTTAAAATATAGCATACAATTAACCAGAAGTCTATTCAGTGTCAAAAGTCTACTACTCCAGAGGTAGCTCGTTTTAGTAACTTCTCTGCACTAGCAACATACACATCGCTTGTGACATTTACAACAAAGACCTGCATATGCATACCATCTAATAGTCTACCTGCTTTTTTCTAAAGTACTTCTCATTGAAACAATGAGAAGTTGGACAGAAGAGGGTTTTCCCTCTCCTTTGACTTAATCATTTTGATCAGCATGATTACCTTCATTTACAAAAGATTCAGAGAGATACCAGAATGTGACAACAGATATCAGATCAGATTCTTTGCCTGACCCTCCTACCATTTGTGTCACCACCATCTGATAGCTGCGCACAAACGCTCTGAGATTTTTCCCCTGCGCTGCAATTGTCACTCTCACAGCCAGCAATCGTCTTCAGGATCTCAGACTGTAGCCATGGGCATTTTTCTTTCATATGCTCAAATCCATCTGACCTCATAACAGCTACAAGTCCAGACAAAAAAAGAACCATCATATGAATTGTGTAAAATATTAAGGTAAAGGAAATAACAAGGTCAACTTTTTCAATTAACTCTTAACTGTGGTTATCTACAAGTGTATATATTAGAGAATAGCCTGACATGTTTAAAAACATGATAAAGAAAGTCCATAATATTTAAAACTGATTATGAAGCTAATGAAAATCTCAGGACTGTGGTGTCCAGTGTGTTCACCTAAGCTAAAGAAACTTCTCCTCATGCCCCAGAATCAAAGCAGGGAAGAAAAGTAATCCAACCAATACATGATCCATAATTTTCTAAAATCTGAAGAAGAAGAAATAAAAAGAAATGCGAAAACAGAAACCCAACACCAGACACTGTTTTATATTGGAATATGAAAGCACAGAAAATTAAAAATAACTGAGAAGAGAAAAGAAAGGAATGAAAAAGGAAAGTAGTGGAAGAAAACTAACAAAAAGAAAGGAGGGAATTCTTAATTTGAAACTGTATCTGCATTCGAATCATGTTTCATTTCAGCTCTAATTTTAAGTTACCCATCAGTAAAAAAAAAAATTGCACAGAAATCATCCCTATTAACAACTGTATGATTGCAAGTTGAGAAAGAGGTAAAAGTGATGACAATCAAGCATACCTGCTAGATTTTGAGCAGCAAATTTCAGGCAAACAGATTTTAACTCTGCAGCATGGCAATTGTCAGCCAAAATCAAAATATTGGCCACGGAATTCACACAAATGTCCTTGCAAAGACACGATTCACACATCAGTTTAAGCCTCTCCAACCCATACTTGTCTGCTGCAGCTAACAACTTCCCTGTCAATGTATCCAAAACTGGAAAATCACTAGATGTGGTAGATGGAACCTTGTCCACCTCTTCTGTAAGGGTATCCCTATATATAAAGTGCAGCATGGCCTGTCAAAGTAAAAGGAAAATTAGAATACATTGGGTGCATTTATTAGCACTTATGTTGCAAGAAAAATACTTTCAAGATTATTTTTCTAAGTGTATGCAGAGTTTGCAGACGCTTTTATAAGCTTATTTTACAAAGAAAAATCTATAGAACATAATCAATGTGCTGCTTTCTTTTCTGAGATGGACGTGAGAAGAATCAAGACTGGAATATAGAAAGACTAATTTGCCACATCATTCATTTGTATATCCTCATTTTATACTAAACAGCTATTTGTTTTTAAAAAAGGCTTATCTGTTTGCAATTTGAAAACCTAATACTATCTAACTGTACTTTCTCCCTTAACTCCAACAATATCATGTTTCTATACATAAAATAAGTCTAGGAAAAGAAACCAGAGGAAAACACAATAACAGAGAGTAAATCCCAACCAAACTCAATGCTACGAAGGAAAGAAAATCAGGAAAAGGGAGCAAAATAATGAGTCTATTACCTTAAAAACCTTAGGTTCTAAATCTGTTATTGTGACCTCTTTTTTTTCCGGATCTAAGCCTTCGAAAAATTTCGACCGGAATTGTGGGGATCTGGCAGACAATACTAACTTATGAGCAGGGAATTTCTCCCCGGCTACATCAAAAGTAACATCTGAGCCTTCCATATTTTCCAATAGCATACCAAAATGAGATCCGATGTCTGACTCTGGTACATGGATAGTGTGAAGTTGCGGACAATCGGTAGCTGAAACCACAACTCCAACTGTACAGTTGATTTTCAAGCAATCGTTCTTAAGGAAATCAGAGGTTTCAAGCAGAGTCCGTCTGTAAAACCGCTTGTACCCCCTGTAAGAATAGAAAAACTTCTTAGTCACTTCACAATCATCAGCAGAGCAAAGTACTTTTTCCACATTAACCCAGCATCCATTTGACCATTTCCAAACAATGGAAAGTTAATTGACATAAAGAGGAACAAAAAAGGAAGACGATGATGAGTCAAAGACACTAGAAAGGACAAAATTAACAAAACACACATTTTAACCCGCAAAGCATTCATTTTCTTTGTGCATCACAAGACACAAAGGCAACAATGACGATTATCCATATAAATTACAATATACACTATTCTGAGTGTATGAGTATAATGTTTTCAATTGAGTTACTTATGCACAAGAACTACCCAATCAAGAACAATAATGAACTGCACCTCTAAAGTCTAAGTCTAAGGAAGAACAATAATGAACTCACTTCAAGATGACAATGTTACATTCCAACTCCAATTCTATCACAGGATAAAATATTCTCCTCTCCCACACTATCTTTTTGTATCCATAAACATTGAAACCGAGGCCAAATAATCCCTAATTTCTCTTCACATATGCAACACAAGCTTCATTACAAACACAAACACCACGAAAAATCAAAATCAAACAAAAATTAATAACACCGCAAACCAAAGGAAAAGAAAAAATGGGAAAAACAATCAAACTCAGAACACAATAGAATTGTCATAGCTCATAAGATTCATATATGAAGAAAGAAAAAGAAATTGAGAATCAAGAATTCGCGAAACCCTACCACATGCTTCCCTTATACTTGAGGGTGTAAGGTCCACTCTCAAGCGAGCGATCGAAGTGGCTATGGACCTTATGCTTTCCCTGTCCACTCTGATCAACAAGTGTGAGCTCGAAAAGCGCCCTCACATCGGCTCCTTCGCTAGCGAGAGCGATGAACATCGAAACGTAAGCTGAGTTATCCTCCGGATTCTTCCCGTCGGGGTAGAAATAGATCGCCCACTGGTAACCTCCGACGCAGAAAACGTCGCTCGCGATGTGTTTTCCGATTCCCATGCCCTTCGCCAAAGAGTAACCCTGGATCACGAACTTGTGCGAGCCGTTCACCGTCTGCGTTACCGACCGTGAGCACGTCGGGGACATGAGTGCCATCGCCGTCGCCGACTTCTCCGGCGTCGTCGAGGTTCCGGCCATAGCGATTGGTGGTTAGGTTCTGTGTTATCAGAATCGCAGATTCATGCGATACGAAACGAAACGACGTCGGAGAAGGAATTCAGCTTAATCTGAACGGGAAGTGAAATCAAATTGAAATTGAAATTGAAATGGAAAGCGAAATGGATTTGGGGAATCTGAGGAATTTGGAATCTAAATTCCGATTTTTGCATTTATTTAATTTATAAGACACTTTTTGTTTTTTCTTTTTTCTGAGACGGGAGAGGAAGAAGAAAAGAAAAAGAGTTTCGGGTTTGGTTTGGGAATGGAAATGGTATTCGTATTGCCTGCGTCACGGTCCGGACTCTCGAGACTTCTGAGGTAACGGTAGTTGACGTCATCCGAGGAGAAAATATTCACCAAAATAAATAATAAAAAAAATTCGAACGCTAACAAAATTCGAACCCCAACAAAATTACCATTAAAAAAGGAACAAAGTTTCTATTTATCTAAGATGGATTTCATCTAACAAAGTTATCCAACCATTAATAAACTGTTAACATTATTATTAAATGAATTTGGATAAATTTGTCAGACGAAATTCATATTTCATAAACAAAAAAATTATTTTTTTTTATGAATAATTTTATTAGTATTCAAATATTTAATGGATAATTTTAATATTTTTTGGAAACAAATAAAAGTTTATAAAAATAATAAGGTATTAATATGTAAAAAAAATTAATAAGGTGTTAAGAACTAACCTAATATTGGCCACTTATACCAAATTGCTCCCTTATTTTTTAACTACGCTAATATAGTCGAAACATTAAAAAATTATACTATATTATTTATTAACACTCTTTGTACAGTGTCATGGAAATTCTAATAAAACAATATTAGAAATTAATTTAGTGCAAAATTTTTTGATATTAGGAACTATATTAGTGAATTGAAAGATTAGAGTCAAATTTAATACAAATCAAATAGCACGTAATTATATTGGTAATTTTAAGAGTTCAAAGTGTTTTTAAAAGTGCATAACGAATTTTTTATAAAAAGAATTAGCCTAAAATGATTAAAATTAAAATTTAAATATATTTATGATATTAATAAATATTTATATTTGTTCTTAATTAAATTATTGATATCAAATTTTACTTAATATCAAAATTCTCTATTTTTATATTTATTATGGTTATTTTAAATTTTAAAATATATTTTATTAAACATAATTATTTCTATTTATATTTATTAAAAAATTTAGTCTAATTTACTAAATATAAATAATATAGCTTTTGAAAAATTATCTTTAATAAACTACTTGTAAAAGCAAGTCTTCTACCAATTGACTTTTTTTTAGTAAATATGAAATTGAAATTGAAAGCTAATAAAATGTCTAAAGTATCCTTGATTTTGTGAAAAGTTTGGTGACTTGGTGGGTTGTAATTGGAAATTGGAAGAGCAGAATAGGGGTGCTTTTGTGAGGATGAAACAGTAATTTGAATCCATTTAAGGAGTGTATCCAATAAATTATAGGTATGAAGAAAAAGAAAGAGAAGGTAGGTAAGGTGAGTAAATAAAGAGTAATAGTTCATTAGTTTGTAAGAATTTGACATTAGTGGATAATAAAAGGTAGGAGCATCTCTGATGTGATGTGAGTAGGGAATAGAAGTGAAGTGTTACTTTTTTTTTTTTGTTTATATATTTTTGGTCTTGAAGTGAAGTGTTGTTAGGATTCTTGTTAGTCCAAGCCTACAATGGCTAGGCTTTGGGCTTCAATGCTTTATTTCATAACATTGAATTTGTTTTTTGTTTTGGGTTTATGGTTAGAATTGAAATGGGTATTCTTTTTTATTGGATTCATTTAATACTTATACTTTAGTTTATAATACCAAAAATATTTTATACTTTAAGTTGACCAACAAAATAGCTAAGTCCAAAAGACTCTTCTTACAAAAATAAGATGGCTTATATGATACAGATGTAAATGGTAAAGATATAGGCAATGGCGGAGCTTGACGAAAAGTTTTGGGGGGCTAAATTAATTTTTTTTAAAAAATTTTGGCAAAATTTAAAAAATTGTAAGTTATAAATTCTCTATCAATATATTCTAATATAATGACACTACATATTTATTAAATATTTTAATATTTTTATCTTATTAAAAAATTAGATTAAAGAACCAATAAAATATAAATAATATTAAATTAAATAGACAAGAAAAAATTTAATTCAATTCCAATATAGTATAAAAAATTTTAAAATGATTTGACTTGAAGTGATAATGTGTAAAATTTGAAGGCTTTAACTAATTAGAAAATCAAAATCTAAAGCAAACTAGTCCAATTTGCAACAAAAACTTAAAGTAATAATGTATATAATTTGAAACTAATTAGAAAATTAATTAAATTTCAAAGATCACCAATCTAATTTAGATTAAGAAAAAATTATAAGTAAATGATAAACATAAAAATTAAACCTAGTATACTTAATTTTGTAATATAAAAATTAACTAATTGAATTAAATATATAATATAATATAGTATTACTAACTATTTTATTAAAAATTTGGGGGCCATTATCTTTCTTAGTTTTCAAGAAGTTCCGTCTCTATATGTAGGTTTTATTAGAAGAATATATGAATTCATATTTATATATTATTTTAATTTTTTTGAAATATAAAGTGTAACATTTATATTATAAAAAAATCTTTTATATTTATATGAATTTAGATATCTATCAAATAATTTTTCAATAGAATTACGCTAAAGTATAAAAAAAAAATAGAAATTGACGCTTCAATGAATTTTAACCAGTCACATCTATATCAGTCTTTCTTTTTTAGTTTTTTCTGGTCGAACATCTGTATCAATCTTATCTTATGTATGAAAATGATAAATAATCTTGATCTATGTCAAATTCAAGAGACACTGTCCACAAAAAAAAAATGCATCAATATTATATAACAAACTATTTTTTATATTGTGCACGTGCATGCAAATTTATAGGAATTAGGAACCGTAGGCCTTGATCATGAATATTTTTAAAGCAGATCCAAGAAAATGAGATAATTTTGTTGCACGCAATGAGCAAAATCCTCAGAGAGATTTTTTGTGAAGAAATTAAGTGAAAGAATATAAAATTAGAAAATATCACATCTAATTCAAAACGTGTCAAATCTATGAGTCCCTTATTTTATAAACTCCTCACTTCTTCTTACTCTCAAAGACCATCAACAAATTTATGAAACACGTTTCACATATAATCGAAATTCAATTATTTTTGTAATTGTAGTTGTTAATCTTTATTTTAATGACTAAAAATACAAAAATTCTTTAATTTTCGGCATAGTTGAGAAGCTTCCTATGTTATATTATGCATGTGTCCCTTTGCAAGCGTCAAGAGACAATGGTCATATAAACGAGACAATGCATCCCTCAATGACCCAAAACCATTATGAAAGAAGACAAAGAACCAATGAAAACATTTGACTAATTATCGTTTTTTTTTTTTTTTTTGGGACATGGACTCATTATCGTTATTTGCAAATGATTATATATATATATGTATGCTATCTAAATTCTATTTGACAACTGTACAGATTAACTCCATACAAATAGGACAAATATATGCATACAATTTATTAAGTTTACATGATAAAAATAAGTTGTTAATCGATTATTATATATAAAAAGTATGCATTTTACATTTTATAATTTTTTATCATATTACTTTAAATAAATTTAATTATTTATATTTAATGTAAATTTGACAATTCTATTAAGACGAGTTTGATTATTCTATACTAAAAGTATATATAAATATTAATTAATTATAAGAGAACTTTTAAGTGTATAAATATTTTATTCAACTAAATTTAACTAAGTTGTAAAATATATTATACATACATTTTTAGTAATGAAAATTATTTTTGTTCAAATTAAAGTCGTTAGACTAATTATTTGAGTAGATTTAGTTGGAAAAATGTTATAATATGTTTTCATGATGATCTTAGATTTGTTTATTGATTATTCCAATTACTTATAATAATTGCTTAGATAATCACAATATCATAAATATATTGGTTAAGCGGCCGCTTTTATGCCAAGAAAAAGTTGAAAATTTCAGCCTATTTTTTGCAAGTGAATCACATTTGACAACTAGCTTTTTTTATTTTTAATTTGTGATGAAATAAATTAGGTATATGGATAATGGGTTTAATTAAAGTATGGTCGGTAACACTATCCGAGCATTCTTATTTCTTAGCATATAATATTACAATTGTGCTTATTCATAAATATATATATATAAATATGATAAACAATGAATATTTAAATCTAAATTTCTCTTTTTTGCATATACTTACTAATTGATATATAAATAATATTGATATTATAAAATATAAAAGACTAAATATTGTATTTAAGTGAAAATAAATTATTTGTTTTACATATCGAATTATTAAGAATTAAATTAAAGAATTTAGGGTGCCAATAAAATTCGAATTGAGGAGTTTAAACCCACTACAACAAGCAAAAACTGCAAAATAACGGACGACTCCTACCCTCCACAATAACTAGAATCAGCCCACCACGAAAATAATGTCAGTGACGAAATATCGAATGAATATCTAATGAAGGAGACAAACTAGAGTAAAAATGGATGATGAGTTAGCTGATAGAGATGACTGAGAGAGAGAGAGGTTGCAGAATGGGGGAAAGGAGCATCGCGCTATTTGACGCTGGGTTTTATGAGACATGGTAATAGTTTTGCAGACGCCCATCAAACGTGGTATTTCATTTAATATTTTTACCAAAGTCTTATATATCACACACCCACGAAATTCAAATTTTTAGTTTATATATTTACCGACAGTAAAGTCGTCGGTAACATACGTTTGTTGATTTAATTTGTTAAGTAGCCTTGATCAACGACCTAGTCATTAGTAAATATGTGATGATTTTCTTATTTTTGGACGTCCTATGTAAAGATGGTATAGCCATAGGTACATGAGAAACATCATGGCACGTCTTGGCAAAAAATTTGTGCTAAAAATACCGATGGTTTACCGATGACTTAGCCAATAATAATAAATATATTTTTTCGGGTCTAAATATAAAATATTGTTTGATAGAAAAAAAAATATTCTTATGGTTTCTAAATTTTATAAAAGATGAAAAATATTCATATATGTATATATCCTTTTAATTTTTGCCATCTTTATATTTTTATTTTTAAAAAGCTGAATTTAACACATTCTATGTCTATTTATTTATTTTTGGATAAAAAGCAAAATAGAAAACATAAGGCAAAATATACTACTACAATTGTACTTGAGAAATCTAATATAGCAAAAAACTAAAAACAATAATTTTAAAATGATGAAAATAACAAAATATTTGACGCAGATCATAGTCAACTATATTTTTCTTTTCAACGGGAAAGATAAATGACAAAGACAAATACTTCCGTAGTTAACATGTAGCAATATTACATGATATTAAGTCGTTTTTTTTAATAAAAATAATTTTAAGGAAGGATATTCCTAAGGTGAGAAAATAAAGGTGTATTTGATTTGTGTTTTTTATTTTTTGTTTTAATTTTCTTTATTTTCTATTTTTTATTTTGTAAGGAAAAATTAGTAAAACTAATAAAATAAAATTATGTTTTATATTTTTATCTCATATTTTTCTTTTATTCTACATAATTTAAAAAATAAAAAATACTGAAAATAAAAAATCAAATTAAACATACCCTAATCAAACACATCCTAAGTATTAAATTATCATACATTTAATAGCTAATATGTTTTTAGAACACAAGATAAATTTATTCTTAATAAAAGATTTTAAATGTTTATTTTTAATAAATACAAAATAAATATATTTAAAATTTAAATTTATTATATTTTTAATAATTTTTTTTGATTTATAATATTAATAGGTGTCCTTAGAGGATGAAATAGATAAATTCTTTAATTAAAATTACGAGACACAAATATAATGATAAAAGCTATAAATTCAATTATGATTCGTCTGTCAATTTATTACTTTATTAATTTTTTTTCACCAAAATATGTTAAAGAATTTGCTTGAATTTAAAACTTCTGTTAAAAAAGAAGAAATGTTATTTGAATTACAACTCACTAGTATTAATTTATTTATTTCAAGATCAATTTTGTTATTTTTAAATTTGAAATAATATGTCTTCCTTCTACTGGAGTTCATCACTCTTTATGACATATTTTGGTAAAAAGATATAATAATTCTATTTACACACCTAAATATACATTAACAATGAATTAAACTACATATATATTCATCTTTGTACACGACCCAAAAATTATATATATATTTTATATTTAATATGTATTATAAAAATAATGAATAATACTATGAATCAATATTAGGGAACCAATAATTAAGTTATTATTAAATTTAAAAAAATTATTATCTACATAGTGTATAAATTATCATCCATAATTTATGTAGGCTCCTTATTAGTTTATTGGTTCCTTAGTTTTTTCAAAAATAATATATGGAAATAAAATTGAAGCTGGCCATGATACTCGTTTGAATCCAAAGAAAATTTGAACACGTTTCAACTTTGAAAACGCATGGAGGAATAAAGATAAAGATGCGTATAAAACAGTAAGAGTGATTTTGAGCTGGCATCTGCCAACACACACCATCAAAGTGTTGTTCTTGACTCCACACACAATGACATCGGTTTCCGATGCTCTCAAAGCCGTCTTAACCGCCGCAAACCTCCTTCCACCGGTCACGCTTCCTCTCCACCACGCCCTCGGCAAGGTCCTCGCCCAGGACGTTCTTGCCCCTGACCCTCTCCCTCCTTACCCTGCTTCTGTCAAGGTCTCACTTTTCCACCTCTTCCTTCCTTCAATTTCACCTTCTTTTTTCGTTTTCTGAATTAATCTTTTTTGTTGAATGAATAAAAAATGTGCAGGATGGTTATGCAGTGGTTGCTGATGATGGAGCAGGGGAATATCCTGTTATTGCTGAATCAAGAGCTGGGAATGATGCTCTTCATGTTACTCTCACCCCTGGAACTGTAGCATATGTTACCACTGGAGGTTCTACTTTGATTATCCTCCTCAATTTTGTTGTGTTAATTTTTGTTTGAGATTAAGTAAATGATAGTAATAAAAAAGTGGCACATTGCTTGGTGTTTTCTGGAGGTGTTGGGAGGAGGCATGTTGAGGTTCCACTTTCAATTGTATATAAGAAAACCTTAGACTAAATTATCAAAAGAAATTTAAATATAAATGGGAATTTAATTTTGATGCACCATAAATTAATTTTACATGTGCATCCAATTGTATATAAAATAACTATCTTTTACATTGACTGCCTGAATGGTTATCTAAAAGAACGGATGTGATTGAATAACTGTATGTCAGTGCATCAAAATTGAACTCTATAAATGGTTTAAATATAGGCTACTGTGGTGTTGTTTGGTCCTTGTAATTCTTAGTAATTGTTGTTGTATTACTTGGAGTTCTCACTTGGTGAGAGTGAATATTAGAGGATAGATATGCATCTTGTATGCAGTCTTACCCTTGCAAGCATATAAGCTATTTTTTGGATGTGAACTCTGAGATCCAGGAGATCACATCATGAGGCAGCAACTAATTGTTGCATAATTATATATGGTAGTCTATGTAAATTGTAAACATACTAAGAATTGGAATAGGTTTGGATTCGTTTTTGGTCTGATCAGTTGGTATAATTGAGAATTTTATACGTAAAGTTTGTATTAACAGTCTGAGGTTATCTTTTCTAGGTCCCATACCTGAGGGAGCTGATGCAGTTGTTCAGGTTGAGGATACTGAAAAGGTTGAAAATGCTCCAGGGGAGCAAAAGCGGGTGAGAATATTGGTTAAAACAACCAAAGGCAATGATATACGACGAGTGGTATGTTCTTCTCTTTCATGTGGAGTTAATTATTGTGATTATGGTAGTAAGTGTAACACCACAAATTTGGTAATTGTTGCAATTATATGTTTGCCCCCTTGATGATAATGTGTAAAGAAAGGGAGGGAAGCAGGATGTTGAAATTTTAAGTTCTATTTACATTTATGATAATATTGGAATTTTTCCTTGCGTTGGTTGTTAGTTGTATATAATGATCTTTGATTATATCCTTTTAAAAAGTAAGTTTTTATAATTATCATTTCATCTAAAAGTATTCATTGACAGGGACATGATATTGAGAAAGATGCAACCGTATTAACCTCTGGGGAAAGATTAGGTGCTTCAGAGATTGGCTTGCTTGCTACAGTTGGTGTAACCACGGTGAAGGTATGCTTAAGAGTTCCTCAAATATGTAACCAACGAGCTTCTTCCCATAATAACACAGTTTTTGTTTTGTTTTTGTTTTTCTTTTTTTAAATATGTATTTTTGTTTATTATTAATTTTTTTTACCTAGAGCTGAGGCACGTTGATATCCTGTCATATTTACTGTACCACTATGATAAATGCCTTGATGCAGGTATACCCTACTCCTACAGTTGCTGTACTTTCCACTGGAGATGAGCTTGTAGAGCCAACTACCATGCATCTTAATCATGGTCAGGTATTGTTTCATAGAGGACTATGCACTTGGTTCGCCTCATTGATCAGCGACAAGTATTGGCTGATACACGTTTTAAAGATGTAATGTAAGCTAATGTAGATCCAATGCAGATTAGGGACTCTAATCGTGCCATGCTGCTGGCAGCAGCATCACAACATCAATGCAAAATTGTGGACCTTGGTATTGCAAAGGATGACGAAGAAGTTCAAGGAAGTATCATAGATAATGCTTTTGCTTCTGGAATTAATATTCTGCTAACCTCAGGAGGTGTTTCTATGGGAGACAAAGACTTTATCAGGCCTTTGCTTGAAAAACGTGGAAAAGTACATTTTGATAAGGTTATTCTCATGCTTTTTCAAATTTTATAGTTAAAAAGATTCTGAAATTTTGTACTTTGGGGCATGGTTGCAATGTTTCTATTTTGTAGAAACAATAAAATGTACCGATTTGTCTATCTAATTCTTTGATGAGCGGGATTTTATAAATCTCATCATCTTAATATATGATTTATCTATCTTCTAGGTGTTTCTTAAACCAGGCAAGCCATTGACATTTGCAGAGGTTGAATCAAAAGAAAGTAAAATTTTAGCTTTTGGGTTACCTGGAAATCCTGTCAGCTCTGTAGTTTGCTTCAATCTCTTTGTGGTTCCTGCAATACGCCAACTTGCAGGATGGACAAATCCTCATCATCTGAGGTTTCAGAAACTTCTCAAGTACTAATGTTTTCAATCTGTCATTTTGCTTTTACTTTTATTAATTTAATTTATTTTCTGTTCAGGGTACAAGCTCGGCTTCGTAAGCCCATAAAGACTGATCCATTTAGACCAGAATATCATCGTGCCATTGTTACATGGACTGACAATGATGGAACAGGCAGTCCTGGGTAAGTTGCTTGTTATTGTTATTAATATTAAAATTATTGTTATTTTGGGTGCTTAAAAGTGAAGATCTTTTGTTTCCATTGAATGTTTCAGTTTTGTTGCTGAGAGCACTGGCCATCAGATGAGTAGTCGGCTACTTAGCATGAAGTCGGCTAATGCCTTTCTTGAGTTACCGCCAACAGGCAGTGTACTTTCTGCAGGGTCTGCAGTGTCAGCTATGATAATTTCTGACCTTGGACCTGGGGCTTTCAGCAAGAATTGTATCCCATCAGATCCATTTGTTGTGCCTGGAACTGAAACACGCCAAATAGCTGCAGATTCTTCAACAGATTCTGAAGTCAGAGTGGCTATTCTTACAGTCAGCGATACAGTTGCAACAGGGGCAGGTCCAGACCGGAGGTATTAGTCTATATTTTATATGATGTATGCAAACAAAGAGACATAGCCACTGGAAAATGCAAAGCGGTTTTATACCTTTTTTGGATTTGATTTTAGAATAAACAGAGTACTCCAATAGATATTGTTTTTTGTGCTCTTTCTAGATACGGCTTTTAGATTGTTCTGATGGAAATTTTGCACATACTAAAATCAAATATCATATTTTTATTACTTATTGTATTATCTGTTGTTTATGCAACTGCTGCATTAAAAGATCATTAAAATGGTTACTGTGTCCATATCTGACATAATTCTTCTGGACCTATAAGGTTCAGTAGGACTTTTATGTCTAGTCAGTGTATCTACTCTAGTATTCCAATCTCAAGGAAAGGTTTCAATCTCTAGATCTGGAATTTTTATATCCTCTGCAACAGCATTGTCAACTGTTGAGAGAGTCATACAAGTCTATTTCATTGTAAATGATCAAAATGTTAAATCATCTGTTTCAGTGTTGAATAAAGCTGATCAGCATCTAGATAAACCTCTTTGAATCATTATTGAAAGAGGTCACTAAATAGATGCAGAATCAAAGAGCAATCTTCATATTAACCAATACGAAAGGGGGCATTGGATTTACCAAGTGTTCTACAACAGACTCTAAGTTGAAGCATTTTAAATGTGAATTTCTGTTCTGTAAAAACGATATGATTTCATGAGAAATCACAAGCTTTTAGAGTGAAGGAAAATTTTTTGTGTGTGTGTGTGTGTTTTATAATTTTTTGTTTCTCCCTTAATGTAATATATGTAAGCATAGAAATTTGCTGACTCCTTTACTTTTAAACAGTGGTCCCAGGGCTGTTTCTGTTATTAATTCTTCTTCGGAAAGACTAGGAGGTGCAAGAGTTGTAGCAACTGGTGTGGCTCCAGATGATGTGGCAAAAATTCAGGGGATTCTAAAACATTGGAGTGATGTTGAACATGTGGATCTTATACTTACCCTTG
>JASCZI010060527.1:64776-80960 GCA_036250425.1 Stylosanthes scabra
CTCTACACATTTCAGTTTTGCTATTGAAGTCCAACAATTCTAGTTTTGTTGAATTGATTTCCCATTTTATTTTCCTTTGTCAATCAAGGTGGGACCGGCTTTACCTCACGAGATGTAACACCAGAAGCTACAAAACGGTTGATTGAGAAAGAAACACCCGGTCTTCTGTATGTAATGACGCAAGAAAGTTTAAAGGTATGAAACTGTTTTATTTTCTGATTTTCTCTTCAGTTTGATTAAATGCTTAAATTTTATGCATGGTTAAATATGTAGACATCATGTGCATTCTCGGCATAATTCATCCGCTGGTTTGAAACCAACATTTGTCAAATTTTAAAAAAAAAAATTGTCATTGTGATGCCCAACTGATTTGACACTTCAGCTGTTTCCAGTTAAACCAAATTCTCAACTGACTTTTGTTATGGTTTATCTGCATAAATAGGTGACTCCATCTGCAATGCTTTCACGCGCTGCTGCTGGAATCAGAGGATCAACCTTGGTAAGGCAATAGTGGCAAATTATATTGTTATCTGCTTTAAATCTATACTGCATTGAGAGATAATTGCCAATGTTTTGCATTATTTCTCCACTATTTTTTAACCCTTCATTTAAATTGTATAATTGGTGTTGCATTGGGACTGTAGGTTTCCATGCGTTATACAATTATGCTTGTATCATACGTAGTTAAGGAAAGTTTTATATTAATTGATTGCTTCAAATGGTTCTCCAGGGATCCAGACATATAATTGTATTGTTTTGTAGATTTGCTTAATTTGTTAAGATATGGTCTTTGATTTGTTGATATTCAGATCATTAACATGCCTGGGAACCCAAACGCCGCTGCTGAGTGTATGGAAGCCTTATTGCCGTCACTTAAGCATGGTCTAAAGCAGCTTAAGGGAGAAAAGAGAGAAAAACACCCTCGCCATGTACCTCATGCCGAAGCAGTCCCTGTAGATGTGTGGGAACGGAGCCGGAAGTTAGCCATTGGTGCCGGCACTGATGTCTCTTGTTCCTGCTGCAGGTAAAGTTATTTGCATTCTTTTGTTTTGCTTCTCTTTCTTCCTGTATCCCCCTTTGTCCCTCTATATATAGAGAAATTTTGAGAAGCAAAAGACACCGAAAACCCATATGGTGATGCGGCAGAACATTTGAGTGTCCTATTGAAATGGACATGTTTGTAACTTTGTATATCAAACAAATAATGCAGTTACACTGCAACTAGGCTGAAATATAGCAAAAGTCTTTCATTCCAATAATTGCATTCTTTTATTGAATTTACACATTTCTGTGCATAAGACATGAATATACTGTTACATCCACATGTTCTTGAACTTGAGGAAGAAAAATCACTGCTCTTGGAATTTAGATCCTCCACGAGATGATGAGAATACAGTTTTAGCACAAAGCCCAATTCCCACTACCAATAAGGTCAGTAAACTGCAGTTCATCAATCTCTTCTGCTTGTTAATCCCCATGTCATTATCTCCGAGCTCTTCGTTGCAAACCCAGTTAGATGGTCCTAAACTCTCATTGAAATCCAAAACTGTTGTTTTGAATCTTGTAATAGGCTTGGCATTTTTGGTTTCAGTTATGCCATTATTATTAGCCTTGCCCTTCTCTTGAGCCACCTTTTCTGTGCTTGCTTCTGTTTTGTTCTTCACCTTTTCATCACCTGGCTCCTTCTCCTTCTTATGTGGTAACTTTTGATCAGAGACTTCACTATCACTCCTTGCATGAGCCTTGTCTTCTTTCGCTTTTGGGGCAACTTCTTCTTGTGCTGCAGCATTTTGCTGATGAACCTTTTCTGTTGCTTCTTCCTTAGGCCTTGAAGAAGCTGCATCTTCTGATGGGTTTGTTGTGGTTTCCTTAGGCTTATTATCCTTTTTGCCAAACTTGACTTGTAACTTGCTACCCTCAAACTCAAACTTTGCGCTCACTTTTTCCAAGTCATAGTCAGAAGGAATGGGGAATTCCAGCTCAAAACGGCGCCATCTGTTCAGGCTGATTTGCCGTTCGCCCTTCAGCTTTAGGGCAGGTTTTGATGTCACTTGAACCTTGAGATGGTCCCTTCTAAATCCTGCAGGTTGAAAATAATACATATGCATCAAACTCACAACACAAGTTTTGTTCACCATTCTCACAAACAACTCTTGCAAGGGTTCTTCACAAGTGGAAGATTGCAAAAAAGTATCATCATCTATGTAGAAGTAAATTTCATGTTATAATTATTTATATATTTTATCAGAAGTATTAATTAATTATCCGGAAGACCATGAAAGGATTAATCTCTTATTCAAAGAATATTGATAAAGAATATGTTTAGATTACAACTTGTGATTGATATGGCCTTCTTGATATTATCTACTTAATTCGGAAAATATCAAGAACTAATTTAAATTGATTTTGCATTCCTAATACCTTAGAAGCTACATTGAATATGGTTATATGGCTATGATGACAACATAATGAAAATAAAAAATTAGGAATAGATGTGACCCATATTTTTCAACTTTAGGGATTAAACTTGTAATTTAAACTTTTAAGAATAGGTGTGAAAAGGAGGGAAACTAGAAGTTATTTATTTTTGAAAAGTAAGAAAGTCCATCACAATTTTCCAATTGCAACTATTATTTAAGAAATCTAACTATAACAATCATATAAAAAATACTGAAGTAATAAGATAAGATTTGCATGATAATAAGCTATAAATTGATATGAAAAGAAATAAAATGTCATCTCTATTTTGCATCATCTTTATTATTATATTATAAAAATATATTATTCCAAGAATTTGAGCTTGTTTCTACCTGGTAGCATAAAAGTGAAACACCCTTCATCTTTAGCCCATTCATAATATGGTTCAAAGTCTTCATAAATTCTATCAACAATTGGTTGTGATTTTGTGTCCATCTTTAATATATCTTCTTTTTTTTTTTTTTTTCGGTTTTCTATGTCTACAAAACAAAAGTTGTGATTCTTTTATACTTATTGATTGATGGTCAATCATGGGATTATAGTATGCACGTGTTTTACATGCAAATAATATTCTGTTTCTTGTATTTTGTTTTTGCTTTGTTACTTTTCTTTTCTTGCAAACAGTGTTAAGGACTTTAGTCTCTATTGGGGGAAAGAAAAAAATAATATGCTTTATTTAATTAAAGAGGTGACCTCTTTCCATAGTAATTCTAAAACCAAATTGCTAAAATAATATTTGCTGAGTTTACATTTTTTTGCCGACAATGCTTAGCTTGAAACAAAAGAAATTAATATTATGTTGTGGTGTTTTATAATTTATTAAAAGATCAAGATAGTATATTCATGATTTAAGAATTAAGAAATTCGAAGTTCTAATTATGTTACATTGAACACAATAATCAATCATCCGACTCATAGAAAAACTAAATGGTTTAATATACGAGTAATATTAGGAGATCAATAGAATATCACCCGATAATCAATTAATAAAAAAAAACAACATACAATATTAAAAAATTAATTATTCAAATAATAGAAGATCAATAATTTAAAATGGTATAAGATAAATAAATTAAAATATTAAAAAATAAATTATTCAAAAAAAATAGCTCATCCAAAATAATGATACTAATTCGATGATAAATAAGATTATTGGTTGATTGTTGATTGAAAAGGTATTGGTTATAATTGATTTCTCTTAATATATGTGTTTTTAATCAAATTTTATAAGCAATGTAAATTCATATTTTGTAAACAAAAGTTTAGAAATAGTATAATCAAACTTATTTACTTTATAATTGAATTTTGTAAATAATATGATAAAATTATTATGAATTTATAATCAAAAGTTCAACAAGAGTAAAAAGTACAATAATCACAATGCAAAAGTATTTTATTAAAAAAAATTAATTTAGATATACTATGAAATATTTATACAGTCGTACAATCATATATGTTATCAAACAATTCTAAATAATTAGCAGATTGTTTTATTTTTTTCTAGCAATTAACCATCAATATTCAAATGTATATATAAAATCTCTATGTTATTTTGGATTAAATATGCTAGTCACCTAACTAATTAAATTTGCTGACGAGCAATTAGTCATCAATTAGCTAAAATTAGTTAAATTTGCTGGTCACTTAATTTTTCTCTATGTTATTTTAGATTATCAATCATAAGTCAATAAAAAAAAATCATAAGCCAATAAAAAAAATTATTTATGCTAATGTGACGTGAGATGTATATATAAAACCTCTATAAAAATTATCTACTAATCAATCACCGTTACAAAAACACGTAGTAATACGTATACAAAAGTTTCTTAATTTTTAATTCTTAGACTAAGCTTTTAACTTTTAAGATCAAAAGTGCCGGTCATAAACTATCCAAAAATGATTTCATCGAACATGTAGTAGTCTAAGATAAAACTTAATCTTCTAAGATAAAATGAAGAGTAATATCACATTGCATGAGAAAAGAAACTATATTCGTTTGCACAATAATATGTAAATACAATAGTATTGTCTGCAATAATTTAATAAATAATAAAACTCTTCTTTTTTTGGCTTCTTTATTGGAATTATGCTTTCACAAAAGCATGAACAAACACATGTCAATTATTATTTAATATGCATTTACATTTGGATTAAAATTCCTGGTAGAAATAATTAGATTCTCCCTGAGATGATGATGATGAGCTGAATGAGTTTTTGAGATAGATCCAAAGTACAATAACCAGTAAAATGGTCACAATTATGTTCATCAATATCTTAGGCTTCTTAATTATTCCTTTGACCAAACATTGGTCAACATCCTTATTATTTCTATCATCATCATCACCTCCTCCCAAACTTAGGGTGAAATCTAACACCCTTGTTTTCAACCTTTGAACCATCTTATTAGCACCTGAAGTTTCTTCTTTCTTTGATAAACCATTAAATCTGACTCTCTTTTCATCATCATGACCACTCACTTGGTTATTATTAGATGGTGTTGATTCTTTGCTCTTCTCTTTCTCTTCACTAACACTTGACTCCTCTTCGTCTTTCGACGATTTTTGTTGATCATCCTTCTGAGTTGATACTCTAGGCTCGTCCTCAGGAACCTGAGACCTAAGCTTATGTTCAGCTTCGAACTTATTCTCCTTTGTTGATAATTTCTGTTGATCACTCTGATGAGCTAACAGAATATGAGGTTGAGGCTGAGGCTGGGATGACTCAAACTTAGGTTGTTCGTGAGGGCTTGGAATTTCGTCTGGTTTTTCTTGTGGCTTAGGAGGGGAACCTTGAATCTTAGGGAACTTGACATTGAGCATGCCACGTTCAAACTTGGCACTGACCTCATTGGTGTCACAATATGAAGGGATGGGGAATTCTATTGCAAAACGACGCCATACATTCTGAGTGATTTCTCTTTCACCATTAATCCTTAGGACAGGCTTTGAAGTCACTTGGACTTTCAATTGCTCTCTTCTAAATCCTACACACATATTGAAAGTATAAATCAACAAGGTGAGATTCGAACCCTACCATTCGACAGGTCAAGTGTCAATGGGTTGCTGGATGCATAAGGTGGGATTTAAGACCCCGACGTGAGCTAAGCACCGGAGCAACTCAACTTGATTTATTAAAAGTATATATATTTAAATATAATTGACACTTGAAGTTAAATGGACCCTATTGCATAAGAGAATGTAATAAAGATAATTATTCATGTATATACGTCCTTCTATTAATTTATGATTTTAGAGAAGTGATATCATAATATAGTATTAATACTTTTATGGCTAAAAATTAAGTTTAGAATTCGAATTTTGTTAAATTTTAAAATATTGGGTAAATAAATGTTGTGAGGAGAATATAATGATATTGAATTATTGATAATTGATTAGAAACAAAAGTAAAAAAATGAGTTATTACCTGGCAGCATTACAAGGAGATTAGCAGTTGCTTCATCTTCATTCCATTCATAAAATGGTTGAAAATCTTGATAAACACGGTTAGGTAGTGTTGCTGCTGATTGTGATGCCATCCTTTGCTTTTATGATATTTTTGCTATTATTATTATTATTATTATTATTATTATTATCTCTTATGCGATGAATAATGTCGTTGAAGAATGAAATGAAAGCTCTAAGAAGTGTTGCTTATATACACATTAAAAAATGCGTATATTTGTATGTAGATTATTATAGGCATTTTATGCACGCCATAAATTCTAGTTTTCTTTAAGACCCTTTTTTTTTTTTGAATTATTATTACTTTCTTTTCGTACAAACATTTGTTTCTTTGTCATTGATTTTGTGTAAAGAAAAATTATATGCTTTTGGTGATGCTAAAACCTCTTAGACAAATTTGCTTACCTTGTTTTATATTCCTCAATAATGCAAATCTTTCACGGGAGAAAGATAGGGAGTTTGGCTTTTTAATAACTTTTAAATAATTCTATATCGTCTACATAATTGTTTAGCTTTTTATTTTTTTAAATTTTGGGGGTGGTGGAGATTAATTAATTAATTAATAGTAGTTCTGTCAGAATAAAACAAAATTGCATTTCAGAAGGGAAAAAAAATAGAAGTTATTATATAACTCATCATCTTGGTTTTTGAATAGGGTTTGCTTGATGGAGAATCCAAAGTTCCTTTATTCAATTATTATTATTGTTATTAATTAATTAATTAATTAGTACACTTTTTTTGTAACAGGAGAAAGAAAAAGTAAATTAAGTGGGTGAATTTTGGTTTATTATTAGGAATTTTATAGCTTTCACTTAGAGTAGTAAAAGAAATTTTATATTGTTAATTCATCTTTTTATTATATTCAATCATCAATATCTTCTTTAACTTCAATTTATACAATAAATTGTATATATCTTCTTCTCTAATTTTTATCTTTTCTAATTTTAGTGCTAACAGATTAGGTATCTATCTATGTTTAACCACTACGAGCTCTTGTATATAACGATTTTATTGGCTTAAGTTTGTTATTTAACCTTTTATTGTGGTGTCTAATAATAAATTAACGTTGTACATAAAATTAGAGTTCGAAATTGTAATTTTCCTACTCTATTTATTTATTTTTTGTATTAGTGGAGTGATAACAATTTTAAATTTTATATTAAATGTCTTCTCTTTATTAAAATTAAATTAGATAATTATATTCTTCATTTTATTAAAAACTTCTTAGACTAATCAACTATTTGTATATTATTATTCAACTAGGCTATATACACATATAAGAAAATTCAGCTATTTAAAAAATTATTTATTATAATACAAAATACACATTAAAAATATATAAAATAATATGTGTATTACATAAAAATATATAGTGGATGTTTTAATAGTCTATTTTTGTATATGTATGTATAATCATTTTATTTTTTTTTTATAAATAACAATTTAATTTATTTATATTATTGATAAAATTTAATTATAAATATGAATATAGAGAAGTGATTTTCTATATTCCATGTGGTTGCAAAATAAAGCTAATTAATTAATTAAATAGGATAACTCATAATCAACATCAACAATAATTATTAATTACTAACAGAAATCCATTTTATTCTCTTACATACATACATACATGCATTTACACACATACAAATCTTATATATGCCATGTATTGAATATATAACTTGGAATTAATAACAGTTACAAACATAATTAAAATGAAATAAAACAGGTTATTATAACTCTTGGATTTTTGGTGCTCCTCCACCAAAATATGACTTGATAGCATTGTTAACGTAGAGCACAAGCAACAACACCAAAAACACCACCACAATCAAGTTCGCCATTTTCTTCTGCTTCTTCAACTCTTCAACCAAACCATAAACAGCATTCCTATACTCCTCTCCTTGCCGCGAAACCGTACTTAACCTTTTCCCTAACCCTAACCCTAATCCTCTTCCTTCCATTTCCTTATTAACCCTAGAACTTGTACCTTCCTCAATCACACCTCTCTCATCATCCTTTCCAACTTTTCTTGTAATAACATTATCTTTATTATTATTATTCTGATTCTCTTCTTCTTTTCCTTTCTCCTTCTTTTCCGGTAGAGCTAGCGGCGTGAGAGGTGCGGGTGCAGGCGCTTTATCCACTACTCTTTGCTTTTGCTCATCTTGAGAATGAGCAATTGGTGGCTCGGGTTTTGTTGGCTGCGGCTGTGGTTGTGGTTGTTGCTGAGACCTCACCTGTGCAGGTGCAGGTATCGGTGCTGGTGGTGGCAGCGGCTGAGGAATGGAATTGATAACTTTGGGAAGCTTAACATAAAGGATTCCATTTTCAAATTTGGCAGCGATGGAAGAAGTGTCAGTGTCTGAAGGAATTGGTAGCTCTTTGTAGAACTTGCGGATTTTGGTGTCACCAATCTTTCTTTCACCGCTCAATCTTAGTTTGCGAGTTGAGGTTACTTGCACCCTCAATTGCTCTTTCTTGAATCCTGTATATATAAAATAAAACCAAATTAGATTATTTCATAACATTTGTTTTATTTTTGTTTAACTCATCACTCATAAGAAATATTGTATCATTCATGTTACAGAAATTCTACCAAAGATTCCCTATATGATTAGCACAATTCATCGTTTTTCACCAACAATTAATCAATGTTAGAAAAACTATAAGTACTAGATTAGATTAAAGGTGCTAGACTGTTAACTAAAAATATTGGTTAATATAAATCAAAATAATTGGTCTTAAACTTTTCTTGTTATTATATTATCACTGTATCTTTATTTAAATTATTTATTATTTCAAGAGTTTAATTTTAATACACGAATAGTATAAAAAATTTTATACAGTCATTTATATGATTTTAGAAGTAGTGAGTTTGATGATTTGATAATTGTATATTTATTTATCCATAGCAGTTAAATAAATACTAATATTTTTTTCAATATTTTATTTTCACATGTAAGAATATATATATAGCTGAGTCATGATGGATACATAAACGAAATTTTCATACATGCATGTATGTTTTATAATAAGTTATTGAATTGTAATCCAATCATAACTAACACTGCAAACAAAAAATAAATGGAGTTGTATATATAATATATATGAATAATTACTAGCTATATTATTATCATAACAATTAACAAGAATAATTATACGTCATAATTATAATCAATAATGTAAAATTAGAAAAGAAGTTGAACCTGGAAGAGCAACAATAAGTGTGTCACATTCTTTTTCATGATCCCAATCAAAGGGTGGTTCAATATCTTGGTATTCTAGCTGTGCATTTCCTTGATTCATAGCCATTAATTTGGTTTAATTTCTCTCTCTTTGTTCTGTATTTGAGACTATAGCAACTTTAATTTGTGAATGAAATTAAATCTGTGGTTATGTTACTTTTATACACACCGGTGGCTTTGTTTTCTTCGGATTCAGTTTTTCCTTTTCTTGCAAACATTGATTTGGTTCATCAGAGGTTTTCTTCCATGCAAGAGTAAGAAAAAAATAATAATTAAGTAACATTTTTTCTTGTATGTTCTAAATTATATACTTTACTTGAATGCTAGGATAGGCAAAATTTGGTTCGTTCTTTATGATCAATATTACTATGTACTTGCCGAAAACGTGTGTAATAGTATATATGAAGATTCATTTATTTTTTGGTCAATGATATATTGATGATGCATGATGATAAATAATGTTCTTTATTTGTGAGGGTTTTGTTGTTATTCTTCTCCAAACACTAAGTATATTCTTTCATCATCATGTGTGTTGCATCATTTTTCGGTCTTATAACTCATGAATGTATGAGATAAATTGAGATATTTTAAAATTTAAACTAATATTCCATTTCAGGATATTTGGACTACCCTAGAACCTCACATACAATTAATTTTATGTGAAATTAATTTTTTTATAATCATTAAATAATAATAATTTAGTCAAATATATCAAATTATTTAACAATTTTCAATTATATCTTCAAGTGAAAACAACTCTACCTGAATTTTCACTTTGGAATATATATTATTTTTTAGTTAAAAAGGACAATATTATTATGATGTAAGAGACTTGAAATTCATTTCACTATAGGAACTAAATTGAATTTAATACTTATGTTATCACTTGAATTCCTAAGTTTGATAAAAATTAATAAGTTATATTAAGTTATATTTCTTAAGTTTGAAAAACTTAAACCTTTTGTATTTTTAATATAAAATTTCTTAATTTATAATCTTAATATGTGATTTTAGAACATAAGATATATAAATTCTTCAATACATTGATACAGTATATTTAATAAATTCGTTGAAAAAATTTAAAGAAAGTTATGATAAATTGATAATCATAAAAGGTATGACTTTTCAGGATTTCAATTATCTTTTTTTTTTGGACCGGAGATTTTCAATGATTTTATGTCACTATATTGGACGACTTTTTTTTTTTTTTTTAGAACTTCTTTCGTTATTAGTAAATCACTTTCAGAACCAAAAAAAAAAAAATCACTTTCAGACAAGTATTTCTAATTCACGCTATATTATCGCATACCACAAATTATATTCAAAATTATGATAATTATCTCTTTCACACACATTTTGGACCTAGACTTTTGGAATATAGAAAGCAGATATGAGATATTTTCGAATCATTCTATATTATTAAACACAGTGATTAGTTCTTTTTATTTATTTATTATATATATAAATATTTTGATGATGGAAATATGAATAGTTTAGAATATCCTTTCTAACTTCTATGTATTCATAAAGTCAAGTCGTTATTATTGGATACGAAGATCAAATTAGGTGGGAAGGATTCTTTAAAATTTTTAATTACTTTTAAAAAATATATTTTAATTATTTTGAATTAGTAATTTTTATTATTTATAAATATTTTAATTATTAATTTTAAAAGAGAATAATTCAAATTAAGCATGTTTAAAAATTCAAGATATCATATATGAATATGCTAACGTAACTTATATAGCATTATCCTCTTTCTCTGTTATAAGAGGTTTCGATTTGAGTCTCGCCTTAAAAAAAAATTATATAAGAATATGATTACAACAATGCTAAATAACCAAAAAAAAATTAGTCATCATTATCCAACAACATGTTCTAACTTTTTAAATTTTGAATGTTTAGATATTCTGTTTTTATTATTGGTTGCTTTAAGTTTCAGATATTCTATTTTTAAAAAATTATGAATTATGAATATTCTATTTTCTTAGGTTATGTATGTTCTATAAAGAGTAATTACAGATGTTTTATTTTTGGGTAAAGTATCGTTTAGGTCCCTAACGTTTGGGGTAAGTCTCAAAGATGTCCCTAACGTTTAAAACGTCATATGTCCCAACGTTTTTAAATCGTATCAATTTTGTCCCACCGTCAAACAATTATAAAAATCACTAACAAATCCATACATGTATAAGTTAGTTTATAAAACCAAAATATTATAAGTGACATGTTCACTTCATTCGTGTTTATTATTATTTTTCATATTATATGAATATAACACAAAGACCAAAAGAAAAGAAATATGTAATGATTCTTCTTCCTCACTTAAATTTTACCTTTTTTTAGTTGTTCGAGTGTGATTGTGATAAATATTGACTCTAGAAAGCTATTAGTTAATTTATTTTGCATTTGAAAGAGTCGATTATTAGGATTTATACTAATAGAATTAAATATGGGATAAAATTGATACAATTTCAAAACGTTAGGAACACAAATAGAACATTTTAAATGTTAAGGACATTTTTAAGACTTATCTCAAATGAGGAACGAAAACGATACTTTACCAATTATTTTTTATTGGCTGATTATTGGTTATTTATTATAATTTTTTATGTGCTTAATATCATTCCCAAATCTACCATTAGTTGACAAAGTGATACTGTTACGTGTGGAGATAACATTAACATGCACGTTTTTCTTTTTCTTTTTCTTTTTATCTTGTTTCAACTGTTTAAGAGTAGAAAAAAGGAGAACAGTTGGGGAACCCTGGTGTCTGGGAAATAATAATGGAAGTCAAAAGTTTGGTTTTTGCTGTTAATGGTGAGAGCTTTGAGCTCTCCAAAGTTGACCCATCTACCACTTTGCTTGAGTTCTTGCGTTCTCAGACAACTTTCAAGAGTGTCAAGCTCAGTTGTGGTGAAGGTATCATGATCATCTTTGTGCTTGTAATGTGATGAAATCAAAAGCATATCAGAATTCTCATAGCCTGGTAGCTGTTTGATCATTTGACCTTTTGAAAATGTTTAGTTTTCAGTGTTGCAACCTCAAAATTCTCTTCAGCTTTAAGGTCAAAGTTTGGATAACGTTATAGTTGGGATTTATGTGTTTGTTGAATTTGGGATTAATCTAAAGACTGTACTAATTCCAATTATTCCTCAATTGTTTGATTATGTAATTTTCTGGTTCATATAAAAAAGAAGGTAGATTACATGTTTATATCTAGATTTGAAAGAAAGAAAAATCTTATTTGCCCTTGTATTTCTAACATTTTCATTATTAGTAATCCACAAAATGCTTCTTTTCAACTTGGTACTTATATTCCTGGATATGGTTTGGTTTTTCAGGTGGTTGTGGAGCTTGTGTGGTTCTAATATCCAAATATGATCCTGTGCTTGACAGGGTTGAGGATTTTACAGCAAGTTCATGTCTCACACTCCTTTGCAGCATTCATGGATGTTCAATTACAACTAGTGAAGGCATTGGAAATAGCAAAGATGGATTCCACCCAATCCAGGAAAGAATTGCAGGATTTCATGCCACACAATGTGGCTTTTGTACTCCAGGAATGTGTGTTTCACTCTTTGGGACTCTTGTCAATGCTGAAAAGACCAATCGTCCTGATCCGCCTTCCGGATTCTCCAAGCTGACGGTTGCTGAGGCAGAAAAGGCTATTGCAGGTAACCTCTGCCGCTGTACCGGCTATCGGCCGATCGCAGATGCCTGCAAAAGCTTTGCAGCTGATGTTGATATAGAAGATTTGGGCTTCAACTCTTTCTGGAGAAAGGAAGAGAGCAAGGACTTAAAGACTAGTAGGTTACCTCAATATGGCCAGAGTCATAACAATGTTAGATTTCCTCTGTTTTTGAAGGAAATCAAGCATCATGATGTGATGTTGTCTTCAGATAAAGGAAGCTGGCACAGTCCTACTAGTCTGAAGGAGCTTCAGAGCTTATTGGAATCAAACCAAGCCAATGGTTTTCGGATAAAGCTCGTTGTTAGCAATACCGGTATGGGATACAACAAGGATAGAGATGGCTATGACAAGTATATTGATCTAAGAGGTATCTCTGAGCTCTCAAAGATAGAAAAGGATCAAACAGGAATTGAAATTGGAGCAGCAGTGCCAATATCTAAGGCTATTGAAGTACTAAAAGAAGAGAGCAGAAGAGACTTTGTAGCAGATGATTTTGCAATGATTCTTGAGAAGCTTGCTGACCATATGAGTAAAGTCGCCTCTGGATTTATTCGGAACACTGCCAGTATAGGTGGAAATCTAGTGATGGCACAAAAGAATAATTTTCCTTCAGACATAGCCACAATACTTCTTGCTGTGGATTCAATGGTTCAGATAATGACTGGTGCAAAATTTGAGTGGCTTGCATTGGAGGAATTTTTTGAAAGACCATCACTAAGTTTGGAGAGTGTACTTTTAAGCATCAAAATTCCAAGTTCTGAACTAACTAAAGGTGAATCTCATAATCAAGGAAGTAAATTCCTCTTTGAAACTTATCGAGCTTCGCCTCGACCCCTTGGAAATGCCCTTCCATACTTAAATGCTGCATTCCTGGCTGAAGTATCAATGTCCAAAGACTCTGGTAGAGCAACAATTGATGCTTGCAGGCTCTCTTTTGGTGCTTATGGGACTAAGCATGCAATTAGAGCAAAAAAACTTGAGGATTTTTTAGTAGGAAAAGTGCTAAGTGTTCGTGTTCTACATGAAGCTGTCAACTTGCTGAAATCCATTATTGAACCCGAAGGTGGTAACTCAGATACAACTTATCGTTCGAGTTTGGCAGCTGGTTTTCTTTTTAAGTTCTTTAACCCCTTGATAGATGGCCCTTCCAAAATGATAAACGGCTGTACTAGTTTGCCTATCAATGGGTCCATTCAATCAAATGGGAATCATAACCATGCTCAACATGATAAAATTCCAATGTTACTTTCATCTGGAAAGCAAGTAATTGAAGACTGCAGTAATTATCATCCAGTTGGGGAGCCGATCAAGAAATCCGGAGCCGCAATACAAGCTTCAGGTTTGTTTGATGCCTACCTGCTATTATTTTTCATATGATTTAATATATGCTTAGTAACAAGTAAACATTAACAAATAAATCATATGTAGGTGAAGCTGTTTTTGTGGATGACATTCCATCACCACCAAATTGCCTTCATGGAGCATATATCTATAGCACAAAGCCTTTGGCACGGATAAAAAGTGTCAAACTCAGACCTGAATTGCAGCAACATGAGGGAGTGGTGGACATCATTTCAAGTAAAGACATTCCTGAAGGTGGTCAAAACCTTGGAGCCCAATCCATATTTTCTTCTGAACCTTTATTTGCAGAAGAGATAGCTAAATATGTCGGCGATCGTCTTGCCTTTGTGGTGAGTTCATAAATCCTTTATTTCAATACAACAATGAAGGAGCTACTGTTTCATTTTGTTGCATATTGATGGTTTTGTAAGTTCTTACACTTTACTCACCAACTATAGCTTATTCTTAGGTTGCAGATACTCAGAAACTGGCTTATTCGGCTGCAAACTCAGCTATTGTTGATTATGATGTTGAAAATCTTGAGCCACCAATATTAACTGTGGAAGATGCTGTTAGAAGATCTAGCCTTCTTGAAGCTCCCCCATTTCTCCGCCCAAAACATGTTGGCGACGTATCAAAAGGAATGGCTGAAGCAGATCAGAAGATTCTTTCTGCCAAGGTATATGTATCATGTTGAATCCTTCCCTTTGTTTCCTCTATCACTCTAATCCCATAATATTTAGTTATCCATCTTGGTTTCTGATGTATAAGTTTTCTTTTGAAAAATTGATGTCAAAATGCAGATGAATCTTCCATCTCAATACTTTTTCTATATGGAGACACATACTGCACTTGCCATACCAGATGAAGATAACTGCATTTCAGTTTACAGTTCAATTCAGTGCCCTCAATATGCACATGCTACTATAGCCAGATGCTTGGGTGTTCCTGAGAATAATGTTCGTGTTATTACTAGAAGGGTTGGAGGAGGTTTTGGTGGGAAGAGCATGAAATCCATTTGTGTAAGTATTTTCTTATGTACTGTTCTTTTTCAAAATGCTTAATTGTTACTATAATTTGAAGCTCAATGGCGTCGTGTTATCCATGTAGCCGACCCCACCTAGTGGGACAAGGCTTTGTTGTTGTTGTTGTATGTAATTTCTGTGGTTTGAAGAGTTACTAATATAAAACGATATAAACATAGTTCAAATTATTACATTCACATCTTGTAGATTGCTACTTCATGTGCCCTTGCAGCACACAAATTACGCCGCCCCGTCAGGATTTATCTAGATCGAAAGACGGATATGATCATGGCAGGTGGAAGGCATCCCATGAAGATTACTTACAGTGTTGGCTTTAAGAACAATGGGAAGATTACAGCATTAGATATTGAGATTTTGATGAATGCAGGGTTGTACTTGGATGTAAGTGCAATAATGCCGGCTAGACTTGTTTCAGGGCTCAAAAAGTATGATTGGGGTGCTTTATATTTCGATATAAAGTTATGCAAAACAAATCATCCTAATAGAGTTGCAATGAGGGGCCCCGGGGAGTTGCAGGGATCATTCATTGCTGAAGCTATATTAGAAAAGGTTGCAGCTACACTTTCACTGGATGTAGATTCTGTGAGAAGCATAAATCTTCACACAGACAAGAGTCTCGAGTCATTCTATATGGAGTCTTTCGGAGAACCTTATGAGTATACTTTGCCTTCCTTATGGAACAAGTTATCTGTTACTGTAAACTATGATCAGCGAGTCGAGATGGTAAAAGAGTTTAACAGGATCAACACTTGGAAGAAAAGGGGAATATCTCGCCAACCAGTCGTGTTTGAAATGGGGCTAAGACCAACTCCTGGAAAAGTAAGTATTTTCTCGGATGGATCAGTTGTTGTTGAAGTAGGAGGAATTGAATTGGGTCAAGGTCTGTGGACAAAGGTGAAACAGATGGCTGCATTTGGAC